>PVHY01020924.1:0-24751 GCA_004024945.1 Uropsilus gracilis
CCTCCCCACTCAGATAACCCGAGGAGACACAGTCTCCCGGCTCCCCACGGGCAGACATACCTGCCCAGGAACCCCTTGGGTGAGACACAGTCCCCCCCCCTCCCAGAGAAGTCCCATGTGGAGACGCCCCCTAAGAGACTTTCTCGTGGCCATCACAAGCCCTCCCAACACCAGGAGACAGCCCCCACCTAGGGAAGAAATGGCTCCAGAGGCCGGGCCCTCAGGAGAGATAGAGGTATCCCAGTGCCCCTAGGAGAATAGACAGCTCAGAGCTGCCCAGTCTCATCCCAAAGTGCTGCAGGTCAGAGACACCCCCCACCCCAGAGGATCTGTGAGGGGAGGGCCAGAAACATCCCTTCCCAGACATGCTTTAGAGATATCCCCCTTCCCTGGGAAGAGGGACGGCCCAAGACTGACATGCCTTAAGTACTCCCAGGAACCCTGGGAGGAAAGCAGGCTCCCCAGAGAGCCTGGGTAGTGGGGAGACATGCTCTAAAAGTCCCCAGCGGGAATGCATGTCCCCCCAGACTCCCAAGGGGAGAGATAGGGCCTAGGAAGCCCCCAGAGGTGAGGGATGCCCCAGAGACCCTCCCCCCAGGACGTGAGACAGACTTCAGGGACCCCAGGAGAGAAATTTGTCCCCATATACCCTCCCCTACTAAGAGACATGCTCTAAAGTATGGGGGTGGGGACCAACTCGGTCCCGCTAGGAAGACACTGACTGGGTCAGGCTGGGTTTGAGGGGGGGGGGTCTCCTCTGGCCAAATGTCGCCTATTTGTACATAAAACTGTACGCGACACAAGGCATTGGGGAAGGGCTTCACAGACCTAGGACCAATGGGTGGTCCCAGTGCTGCCACCCATCCCCTGCCCACCTTTGGTTTCACCTCTCGAGTGCCCAGGTGGTGACAGACCCTGACCCCAACCAGGGGGCTGGGGGCTCTGCCTTCACCTATGGGAAGGGCTCCTCCTCTGTGCTTCTTAGCCCTCCCAAGCCATCTGGGCCACCCCCTACCTTCTGGCTTCTCCATTGTGCAAAATGCTCCTCTGCCCTTCCACTCAGTGCTCCAAGGTCTCCAAGACCAGGGCAGGGTGCCCAGGCTATCAGGGGCTTCCAGGAGGAGTCCACTGACCCCAAGAATGCCTCCTGTTGGGACCACCCTCTCCACCAAGCAAATGGCCTCATACAATCTTCTTGCCAGAATCCTGACCTCCAGGACCCAGGACAGCCCTTGAGGCCACTGCCTCATCAGTTGGGCACCTCATGTTACCAATGCCACCACTATTGCACCTGCCCCGTTTGTGCAGGGGGTAAGGGCTGTCTCTTAAACCAGCCCAGCCCACTTCTGGGCTTCCCCCAGGGAAAGGAGCCTTTGGCCAAACCCTAGACCTGGTTACTGCCACCCCAGCCCACTCTACCCCTCGACCCTCCACAGAGGGGCTGTGTCTGCTGGGGTCACCAGCCCAACAATGTTCTCCTTCCCAGCACTGTTACCCAGGCCAAGTTAGGGTGAGGAGCAGAGAGTAGGATGATTCTTCAGTCCCCTGGCTTTTCTGGGGTGGAGGTGGGGTCTCTGGGGTTACAGGAGTCAAGACCCCAGTAGCACAGCCCCCCAAGGCACCAGACGACCCAGCAGCCAGTAGCCACCCCTCCCATACTTGGGCCGCCCCCCAAGCTTAGACAAAGTCAAGCAAGGGCCATACCCTGAGTCTCCAGCCTCCCAGCCTGGGCCCCTGGGGAGCTGGAGAGGTATGGGCCAAGGCAGTGGGGGTTTCTGGAGGGACTGAGGCTTTGAGATGGCCACAGTGGGAGATGGGGGCGCTTCAGGATGCCCCTCACACCCTGGCCCCCTGAGGTGAAGAAAGAAATCCCACCTCATCATGGCTGACTGGGCTTCTCTGCTCCCCAATCCTCCCTCCCCCACGGGACCCTTGACCCTGGCAAAGGGAAGCCCAACTGGAAGAAGGGGGCCTGGAGCCCAGGGTGCCCTGAGGCAGCCCTTCCCACCCCCTGAGATCAAGGCAATGGTGGTTTTACAGGCTGACGGGTCAGTCATGGCAGGGGCTGGGGGTGGGGGGCAGGGAGGGGGCAGGGTGCCGGTCCCCCAATGGGGGGCAGCAACCAGCCACCCCCTGACCAAACCTTCCTGCTCCCAACCCAACCAACCAGGCCAGAGGCACAGTCATCCCACCCCTGTCCAGCTGCCCCCCACAGCCTCAAGGGCCCCTCTGTGATGCTCATCTGGATGTGGGGAGGCCAGCCTGAGCCAGGACCCCTCCCCCCCCCAGGGCACAGCGCAACAGTTCCAAAAAAATAGAGATTTGTATTTTTAAAAAAAATTAAATAAAAGCCCAGCTCTGCTGATAGGCGAATGTTACCCCCATCCCACCCCCACCCACCCTTTGTTTCCCTGGCCTACACCCCCATCCCACCATGGCCCCAGGGGTATTTACAACATGGAACAATAGAGGCCTGGGTGGGGGGCACTGCTGCAGGGAGGAGGGGGCACAGGGCAGGTCCCCCCCAGGGTCCCCCAAGACAACACAACATCAACAAGAAAAGTTGCAAATCAGGCAGAAATGGGGACATCATTCCAAGGTCCTTATATACAGACACTGCATGACCAGCAGGGAAGGGGGGGCCCAGATGGGACCAGGCTTGGGCATGTGGCAGGCAGGTGCGCCAGCCCAGGAGAGTAGGGAAGACAAAGCCTCACCTACTCCTACCCCATCCCCACCCCACCTTTGGTAACAAAAGCCCTTCAGGGAGCCCCTGGCAGTCAAGGGTTTCCTCTGGGAGTTTCCAGGGAGAGGGGCTCCCCATTCAGCCCTGCCTCCAGGCTGGAATGGGGGCATCCTATCCCAGCCCTGGTCAGCCACGTGGGAAGCAATGAATTAAACGTGTGCTGCCCATCCTTGATTCCACCATTTGCCCAAAGTGAGGGGGTGCTCCCTGAAAGTCGAGGGAAGGGAGCCTAGTCATTGTAGAGGAGCCCTCTTGGGCATCAGCTGTGGGGAGCCCCATAAAGGGGAAGTAGGTGCTCCCTGGGGCTGGGGGTGAAGTGAGGGAAGGACCTGGACCCTGCACGGGGAAAGGGACCCAGCATGGTCTTGAGGCCAGTACGCCCCCCCACTTGGGGCCCTGGCCTGGGAGCTCACGCTGGAGGGGGCAGGAGTAGGGGCCCTGGAATGGGCCCATCTGGGTGCTGGCCGGTGGCTGGGGAGGGAGGCCAGCCGGCCAGAAGGGGGCTCACAGGTAGATCTCACGCTTGGCTGTCTGGGCAGTTGCCGGTGTGGCAGCGGGTGGGAAGTCCGAGGTCTGGGTCAGGGGGATTTCCTCCAAGGTGGCCGAGTCCTTGCAGGAATCATGGCTACTGTGGGAGAAGGCACTGTAGGAGGGCAGGAGGCGCACGGGGGCCGTTTTGGTGTTCCGGTCTTCCGGGGGGCTGGGGCTGCCGGCGCCCGCAGGCTCCTGCCCTCCTCGGTCCTGGTAAGGCACGAAGGTGGAGAGTTTGAGGGCGCTGCTCTTGGTACGGTGGCTGGGAGATGACTGGCCGGGCATCCAGCACGTGTCAGAGTGGCCAAATTCACTGCACTCCCGGGTACATGTGCCCGTCATGGCGACATCAGGCAAAGGGCGCAGGTCTGCCGGAAAGAGTGGAGGACAGTGATCAGGCAGGCAGCCTGGCAGAACTCAGCGCCATGGCCACCCACTGGCACCCACACCCTGCCTCAGAAAAGGATTGCACACCCCTTCCTGCCTGCTGAACTCACAGGCACACATGCTCCACGGCGGGCACCAGATCTCACCATCCACTGTGCTCTTCCTCCTCCTTCTCCTCTCTCTCTCTCTCTCTCTCTCTCTCTCTCTCTCTCTCTCTCTCTCTCTCTCTTCCTTTCCCTCTCATTCCTTCTCTCTCTCACAGCCTATCCTTAAATAGACACGTTCCTTCCATACTCACCCTCCCTCCAGCTCCTCTTTCACATACCCACCAAATGTGCCCTCCAACAGGTGCGGAAATACGCAGCTCCTCTCCACACTCTGTCCTCCAGCTGCAGACAGGCTTGCACACGAAAGCCCACCCTTCTCATTTAAGGATCTGCACACACACACACCCACACACGCTCACACACACACAGCCCTGCTCCTCAGTAGGTGGGCACCTCCATCTTCAGACAAAGGTGGGCACATACCTTCCTTGTGAATCTCTGCCATCACCAGGCTTGAGGCTGTTCTGGAACCCCGCCCCTACCCCCCATACCACCATACCACCATAGCACATCAAAGCCTTGCTTGAAAGCCAGAGGGAGGGGACACACACTTAGACACCCACACACCCACAAGCACACTCATGCAGCCCCTTCCCACCTCACACCAGCCCCTATACCAACCACCACCCCTGGCCTTAACCCTGCTCCCTGGCCAGAACACCCACGGGAACAGGAGTTGGCCGCCTGACATCAGCAGTAGCCGGTGTGGTTGCTGGGCAGCGGGGATCTCCATGGGAACGGCTGGGCCATGAGCACTTCCTGTCACAGTTGCCCCTGTCCCGCCCTCACTTGGGGACAGTACCAGACGGTGACCCCCCTCAGGGACATGACTGAGCGGCACTGCCTAGGGTGGGGGCTCCCTTGGCACCACCCACTCTGGCTTGGCCTCCTGCCAGGGCCAGGTGAGGAGGGGACAGCTCTGCTGTTAACCTACAAACTGCCAGCACTCTTCTGCTCAGAGCACAGTTGGGGACCCAAGGTGGCACGGAGCAGAGCACAGACACCGGGTGGGCGGGGCTGGGTGCTGGGCCGAGTCCCACAGACCCCAGACCCCAGAGCAGCTCCCACATACCTGGCACTCCACCTCAGGGCCTGCTCCGGCCAGCTGGCTCTGCGCGGGCACAAAAAGGACGAGACGGGCGTGAGATCGCGAAAGGGGGTGCAGGGTGGGGGTGCAGGGCACCTGAGATCTAGGGCCTGGGAGCTTAGACAAGGGCCCTGTGCCCGATGGGTGCTGTGTGGAATTTTTCATCTTTTATGGGAGTTGGAGGGTCTGGACTGCTGGAAGGTATGAGACCCAAGGACAGTTTCAGGTTGGGGAGAGGGGAGGGTCTTTTGATCCCAAGGGGAGGGTCTTTTGATCTTTTTTTATTCAGTCTGCCCCTCCACAGGCCACCATGGACACTTCACACACACACACTGCACACACATTCAAACAACAGATCCCACCATCCACTCCCGCATGACCTCTGCTGCAGCCCACAGCTCCCTCTCATTGCCAGCTGAAGCTAAACCCTGCCTAGGCCCGCCTTTTCTCCCCCAGACCTTCCCCCTCTTCAGCCAAGCTTTCTCCTGCACCCCCCAAACCTGGGGGCCATGGAACCCTTCTCTGAACTCCTCATAGCATCCCTGGTCATCCTTCCTTTCCTCAAGCCCCTGTGGCCCTGTTAAGGGCCCCGCATTACCTCAAGGTTTCATCAAGGTCCTCTCCCTACTACCTGAGTCCTCGACCCACCTTCCTTGGGCATCCCTGTTCCTAGGAGCCAGTATAATGTGGTGCTTGGGTTTGAACAGTCATTTCCTCAATGTGATTCTGGACAAATGACCTGCTTTCTCCACTGTAAAGTGGGCACAAAAGATGTTCTCAGATCAGAGAGTAGTGGCGAGGATGACGTGGACGCGTACCTGAGACACTCAGCACAGTGGCTACTGCTGAACACACAACAGTCCAAAAATATGGAGGCTGTATCTAAGGTATCAACACCATTCACAGGCTTCCCCTCACCCCCAGGGTGCCCTCACCGTTCTCGGGGTGCTCCATCTCTCCTATGCTGCCATCGGGGGTGGTGCGCTCATAGTGATCCTCAGGGAGGGCCAGGGGACCGAGTCTGGGCCCCGAGGATGACTTGCTGGATGGTGTCTCTGACTCCTCCAGGCCACTGTCATAGTAGCTGTGCTGGGACGGGTCCTGCAGCTCCTGGGCCTGGCTGGTGGCGGAGAAGGTGACGCGGCGGTGAGGTAACTGCAAGGAAAGGGAGTGTCACTGGGAGTGGCCACCCTGCCATACTGGGGCTCAGCTCTAGCCAGTCCACCTCCAGAGCTTTTGGCTCCCCAGACCTCAGCAGCAATCAAGAAGAGGCCCGGCACCCCCCCTCCCCGCTCAGCACAGCAAAGATCCCCAAGAAGCACAGGTGTCCAGAGAGGGTGACTCCTTAGTTCTAGGAATCCTAGGATAGTTCCCACCCATTACAGCCAGCACCACACACTGAAAGTTCCCACACAGCAGAGGTCCCGGTGTTACTCCAGTCCGCTGGCCACCACAGCGAGCCTTGTCCAGTACAACCACTTGTTGTAGCACAGCCTCCCAGTACTGGCACAGCCTCCCTTTAATTCCAGGATAGCCAACGCCAGAATAGCAGTACAGCAGCCAACTCCCCTAATTCCAGCAAAGCCTCCAAACACCAGCAAGCTTCCAATATCTCCAACAGCTCTGGAAAAGACCCCTAATTCCAAAACGGCTCACCAACACCAAAACAGTTCCCTAATTTCCAAAAGGCAACCCCTCTCCACCCCCAGATCCCATCTCACCTGTCTCATTGCTCTGCAACTTCCCATTGCCTCCATCCAAACAGGTGCCAACCTCTTTCTGATCCTCAGTTCCTCACCCCAGGGTTGTGCTGTGGAGGCAGCCTCAGGACCCCTTCTGAGCCCCTCCCACTCAGCCCCTTCCCTGCTGCATTCCCCACAGACCTGGCAGAGGTAAGGAAGAAGGAAAGTCAGCCTGATAACAAGCCAGGGCACCTTGGGGGGTGGGGAAGCAGAACAATGGAAACTCCAGGCCTCCAGACCAGGAAACAGAGCATTAACTGTGTAGACTGAAAGGCCCTGGAGAACCTGGGCATGGGGGGAGGGGCTTGGCATCCATGGGGTATGAGGAAGCCTGGCCTCAAATGGAGATTCCTTCGAGGAAATCAGGAAAGGGAAAGCCGAAAGAGCTTCTGGGAGAGGCTGCTGTCTTGGTGGGACCAGGACTTAGTTGCTTAGACTAGGGGCTGGGGAGGGAGCAGCGACAGACTGCTCCCAGCCAGCAGTCAGCCTGCTTGCCACGGGTTAACAATCATCCCAGGAACCTGGCAACCTCAGCTTGGCACTTGGCACCACCAGTCAGTCACCCAAACACCCACCTGGGACTGCCACTGCTTTCCTGCCAACCTGAAATTAGTTGTGGAGGGCGCAGACCCAGGGCCCCTGGAGGCCAGGGGTGGGAGCAGCCCAGGCCCAGGGCCCCACTGATGAGTCTCCAGGTGCCCTCCGATCCTCTAGGATTTTAGTAGTAGCGCTTTGTCTTTACTATCCTTAAAAAGAGGTTATCAAGATGGGGAGGGGAATATGGGGTCCGAAGAGCCACCCTCTTCAACCCACACCATCTCCATCCAATTCAAGGCTGCTGGGTGAGGAGGCTGTCAGGAGGGCAGAACATTCTTTTCGCCTAGGCTCCACCCTGTCTTCAGGGACAGGCAACCCTTTTTGGGGATCCATGTTGTGATCTAAATCACTGAAGGGTCTGTGTCATGACAGATATAGCCCCCCAAGTTGATCTGGTCATTTGGGGTTGGAGTTAAAATAGAGCATTGTCCACCTGGTGTTGGAGAGAACAGGTTCAAGGAGGGGTGTGTGTGGGGGGGGAGCACAGGGCAGTCTAGGGACTTCGCTTGTCAGGGACTTTGCTTTTCAGTTTTTTCCCAAGACTTTAGCTAGTAGCCCTCTCTCCCTTCAGAATCCACACCCATAATTGAAGACTTCTGCCCCAACTACTAGTCAAATCATGGGTCTCTTTATCTGTGATCCTGTAAAGTGGAAGGTTGGGTGATTTTCAATACTAAACACTCCCTATAATTCCGTAACTATCAAAAGCTCAGATCCAAATCTCTCTCAAACTATAGTCCTGAAGCTCCAGATACTTGCTGGATTATTTCCAGTTGGCCATTCTACTGCTCTTTTGAATTCAACACGTCTGGAATAAAATTCTTTCTTCCATCAGTTTTTGCATGAACAATGAACTCATCATGATCCCATCACCTAGACTCAGCATAGCCTTCAAACACCAGCAAGCTTCCAATATCTCCCATAGGATATCTATCTGGGAATGCTGGTAACTTCCCCTCACTCCCCATTTCTATTTCATTTCTAATTATGCCTCTAGTTCTAGGGATCTTTTCTCCCTAAGTTCAGTCAAACCCATCCATCACTCCCATGGCTACCATCTTAGTTCATTCAGTCCTTAGAGGTTTTATCTTCTATCTGCGTCTTGACCCCCTTTAAGCTTACCATACATTCCTGTAAACTTTTAAAAATTCATTTGATCCCAAAACTGGGGGCTCCCATTTTCTCTTAAGAAACTTTTGGCCAAGCATGTGTCCTCCCTCCATAACCGAAGTTCTTCCAGTGTCAGCTCTCGGCTTTGTCCTATAACCTCAGTTCCAGTCAGACTACTTCTCCCTGCCCTTCCCCTGTCTCCACCGCAGTCATGGTCATGCCCACTGCTGTCTCAAGAGTTGGCTCCCTTTGTGACCCTCCCACCTGACTCCTGCTCATCATGAAGAGTTGCTTGAGATTCACATTCTCCTCCCAGAAGCCCACACCCAACCTCTATAAAGGTTTCAGTCCTAAAAGAATGGGAGGGGGCACTATGGTCAAGTAAACTTAAAAAATCCATAATTTTGCAAAGTTTAACAGCTTCCCCCCAATCTTAGAGGTTTCACAGAGCAGCTAATGTGAGTGTGTCTCCTACTACCAAGCTGACCTAATCATGGAACCCCTTTTTAGAGCATAATGGGTAACAGCAGAACTCTGGAAATCTGATTTCCTGATACCTTATGTCGGAATTCTGACTCACCACTAACTAGTTTTCACTTCTGTAAAATGAGTATTATAATGACCTGTGTCACCAAGAGTTATGAGCATTGAGTGATCACACATAGTGTTTAGCATGGCACGTTGCATCTAGTAAGAACTCAAAAAAGTGGAAGCGAGTGGTAGCAGAAGCAGTGGAACGAGTTGGGAAAAGCTTTCCTATGGCACTTCTCACTCGACACTTAAGCTTCTCAATTGCCTCATCTTTTCATCACTTGTATGTCTTGTAAAGTATGACCACTTTTCCTCAGGGTCTAGTACCACGCTGAACACACAGTGGGAAGTAGCCTCTGACAACAGAATTGTGGTTTGGTTGTGCCTGAATGTTGGGAGAAGTAATCAGTGTGACTCCATGGATGGGGTAGACTGGAGCTAAGTGAGGGATAACCCCTCAGACCCTGGCAAGGAAAAATAAACAAAGGAGCTAGAGGAATGGAATGGAAGGAAGAGAGAAATGGCAGCAACAAGGATAGAAACAAAAGGAAAAAATGGTTGGTCGAGAATTGCTGGAAGTTGTAGAGATGATTATTTACCCAGGAGAAATGAAATGAAACTCGATTTCATTTCTCTATGCCCCTCCTCCAAAAACTCCCCAGGAGATTTCACTTTGGGGGTACCCCCAGGCATCAAGGAGTTTGTGGACAGAATTATAGTCGGCTGGCACCTGCCTTGGACCTCCTGGGAGTATCTCAAGCCTCTTCAGTCGCCATAGAGACAGGTTACCTCTGGCCTCAGAGACTCCCCCAGGACCTCAGGCCCCTCACCCAGACTTTAGCCTCCCTCCCCCTCAAGCACAGCCAGAGACAGGGCTTACTCAGGGGAGCAAGAAGTGAGAGAAGGAGAGAGAGAGAGTGAGTGAGTGAGTGAGTAGTGAGAACCAGTAGCTCAGGGTGGTCAGAGCAAGGAGCTTAAGGGGGGGAGGGGAGAGGCCAGGCCATCTTAGCCCAGTCAGCAGGGAGTACCCTAAGAGTGGGTACAAAGCAGGTCAACCCAAAGAACTTGAGTATTCCCTCCCCTTCCCTGGGCCTCCCCACCCAGGAGCCCAGACCGGTGATCCTGGTGGACACAGGGAGGTCAACTAATTGCTGCGTGCTGAGTGAGGGTGAGATGAAGAGACTGGGAAAGGGACTGGAGAAGATCTTGCCCTGAGGGACCGTGATAGGTTTAATTAAGAGGTTCTCTGCTTTCACCTGAGGCAGTCAGGCCTCACCCCACCTCCCCCACACCCCAGCTCCTGGGTGCTTAGGTCTGAGCTGTCATGGCCTGCTGGGTTGGGCAGCTTGGAAAGGTCTAATCTCAGGCAGTGGAGAATGGGCCGGACTTGGGTACATCTCCACTTGCCCTTTCTTGGTGAAGAATGTCATTCCTGGGGAGGAGGCCTCACAAACATGGGGTGGGGACATACGTTGCCAGACACCTGCATTTGAAAGCTGCTCGGAAGGGCACTTGGACATGGACAGGAGGGCGGATGGGGACAAGGTGAGTTAAGACTGGCTGGGGTAGAGTGGGCTGGCCTAGGATGTGGGAAGGGGTGGGGAAGTGGGGACAGGACCTAAGGACAAAGGTTGTTTGCAGTCTCTCTCACTCCTTCTCTCAGTTCCAGGAAAATAAGAAACCAAAACTCCAAAAATAGAGAACTTTATTGTCAGGAATAAGTGTTTGGGACTGGGGAAGGGGAGCTGAGGCCCAGCCCCAGGAGTCTGGGGTAGGAAGAGGGTGACACACAATACACACAGAAGGCACAAATGAGGAGGCCCCTCTCCCTGACAGAGGCCCCACCCGATTCCCCACCAGGAGCCCAGGTCTCCCTGTTTCCCCTCTGGAGAAGCACCCATGGCTGGTCTCAGATAGAGCCCCAGATTTGGAGTAGACTTCTTCTCTACCTCCATTCCCACTCTGCCTCCAAACCTTCTGCTCACCTGCCCAGCTGCCCCAACCTGTGAGACCCAGCAGCCGGTCCAGGGTCCTGGGATTTGACAAGTCACAGTTCTTTCTCCAGTGGGGAGGGATTGGGGAGGAGGAGACCACAGAGCATACCTGCCCTCAATTTCATTCAGCCTAGGTGAGGCAGCAGTGTCATTATCAAGGCCTCGGCACCCCCAGATCTTTGGTCCCACCTCCCACCTCTGGCTTAGGCTGGCCCCACACGAGCTGGTGAGCGCACCGGATCCTACACACTTGCTCTGTCACTCCCACACCTCGGTCCAGATGGCTCCGCGATAGGGGTGGGGTGGGGGCTGGGGGGTGCTGAGCCGAAAGGGCTGGCCTACCTGCTTGCTGGGGTATTTGGGGGGGTTGGTGCGGTAGCTGTAGTCGGAGTACTGCTCAGAACCCGTGGACGTGGTGTCCCCGGTGCCCACAAATGTGTTTGCAGGCGGCAGGTCCTGCACCACCTGGTGCTTCTTGGAGGCCGAGGGTGACTGGGGCTGCAGCTGGATGGAAGGCAGTGGGGAGTTAGAGCGGTAGTGGCGGCCAAGGTCAGGGCTGCCAGGTGGGTAGTTGAGGGGCAGGTGGATGCGGGGGCTGTCCCCAGGGGCATCACTCATCAGGTTGAACTTGAGAGACTTCTGTAGTCCAGCCTCGTCTTCATCTTCCACTGGCTTCACAGGCTTGGGGGACTTGCTCTTCTTGCCCTTGCTTTTGTTGCCCTTGGAGGCTTTGCTGCTGGGCTTGGGGGCGTACAGGTCCTTGGTCTCCTTCTTACCGGCCTGGTAGCCACTCTTGGCCTCCCGTTGCCGGCAGTAGCGCACAAGCACCGCCAGGGCGATGAGCAAGGCCACAGCCACCACTCCAGCCACCACGCCAAAAAGGATATTACCACGCTGCTTGGAGCGCTCGTATTCCGGATCCCCAGCAATATCGATGTCCAGGGGTGTGTCCAGGCTATGGCCCAGCAGGGTCTCCAGCAGCGTGCGGTTGGCCAGGGTCTCGTTGACATAAAGGTGGACCAAGGCTGTACCATAGCGTGGGGGCTTGCCACGGTCACTGACCTTCACCACCAGGCGGTGCAGCCCGTGGTGGCGCCGCTCGATTTCCTTCTCCAGGGTGATGGCACCTGAATGGGATCCAATCTGAAATAGTCCGTAAGGGTTACCACCAGCGATGCTGTAGGTCAGCTCAGCATTGACACCAGAGTCAATGTCTTCAGCCGTCACCTGGCTGACAGTCTCACCAAGACGGGTCTGGGGCGTCAGCAGCCGGTGGGAGGTGTTGGAAGGAGCGGTGATAAACGGGGCATTGTCATTCTCATCCAGCACGTTGATGGTGACGCCAACATAAGCTGAGCGCGGGGGAACGCCACCATCCACTGCTTTCAGCTGGAAAGTATAGGTGCTCTGCTGCTCCCGATCAAAGCTCAGGCTGGAGAGGATGGTGCCCGTGCCGTTCTGGATAACAAAGTCACCATTGTCCTGCTCCACTGTGAGCTGCACGCGGGCATTCTCTCCCTTGTCCCCATCAATGACGGTCACCATGCCCACTGGACTCAGCGCCGGCATGTTCTCCATCACTGAGAAGTTGTAGCCACTCAGCATAAATTTGGGGTCATTGTCATTGCAGTCTAGCACATTGACGAGGACGGTGGCTGTGCCCTGGAGGCTGGGGCTGCCACGGTCGGCTGCCACCACCTTCAACTCGTAGTTTTCTCGCTGTTCCCGATCAAGGGACGTCTTTACCCGGATCTCTCCAGTCTCAGGCGAGATGGTAAAGAGGCCCTTGGCAGCCGGCTCTGGCTCCAGAGAATAAACCAACTCGGCATTGGAACCGGAATCGGCATCGCTGGCAGTGACCTCAGCAACCACTTCATCGGGTTTGTTATTTTCCGGGAAGGCGACCTCAGTGATGCTCTGGGTGAAGACAGGGGCATTGTCATTGACATCCACCACCTGCACCTTGAGGGAGTTGGTGCTTGAGAGTGGGGGGTTGCCAGAGTCCACAGCCACAATCTCGATGGTGTAGTCTTTGACCTTCTCGTAGTCAAGCGGGGTAGTGGTCTGCAGGAAGTACTTCTTCTTGCTGTCACTTCCTGTCTCACTGGCCTGGCGAAGCTGGAACGGTACATCACCTGCCACCACACAGGTGACAGCTGCGTTCTCGCCCTCATCTCGGTCAGACACCTGCACCAGGGCCACAGCCGTCTCCTCCGCCACATCCTCTGAGATGTTAGCCATCCCATCTTGATGGGTCACCAGCCCTATGCCCCGGATCTCAATGCTGGGGGCGTTGTCATTCATGTCCTTCACAGTCACCACCACCTGGGCACGGGCACTCTTAGGGTTGGTGCCTCGGTCCTTGGCAAGCACTGAGAAGCGCAGAGTACTCAGGTCCTCACGGTCCACGGGGCCCTGCACTGTGATAAGTCCAGTGTTCCTGTCCAGCCGCAGAAGACGCCTCACAACTTCGGGGGCCTGGTGGAAGGTGTAGTCAATCTCTGCATTGGCACCTTGGTCCGAGTCGTTGGCCTTCACCTATAGGGAAGAGGAGAAAGACAAGGAAATCGGGGATGGGTTAGTCAGTAGAGAGCAAATTAAGGGACAGGTATGCTGTCTTTTCAGCAAGCATGGTGGGCACATGGGTTCCAACATGGTACCCTTTTCAAAGGCCACTCACGCACTACCCTTTCCCAACACTGTCACAGTGGCTGACAGTTCTGGGATGTTTCCCCAAGGAGCCCAGATGCAGGCTGCAACTCCTCAATTGAGCAAACATAGAGACAGGACAGGGTGGAATTGGGCTCTGCTGATCATTCCCGAAACAGCCCACCCAGACATGGGGATGAGGCTCCAGCCAGCAAGTGGCATTGCCATCACACCTAATCGAACTGGCCTTGACCCCTTCTGCAAGCTGGAAAAGTATGAGAAGAATGGTGTATGCATGCATCTATACGTATAATACAAACATGACTGTATGAGACTGTGTGGTTATGTGTTTGTGCACATGTGTTTACACATGAGCGGAAACCCACATGCCCACCTGGAGGCCACAGGTGCATGGCCCCTTTTCAAAGCAGCTAGGTAAGGATGTGGGTCAGAGGGAGCCGCCAGGCCACTGCTCTGTCAAACTGGGGAAACCTGTTTCAGCAGCTTCTTCCCCTCCCAGCTGGCTGGCTGACTGGCGTTGGCTAGGCACCAACTTGAGGAATCCGGCCGAGCCTGTGGCCAGGAGGGAGGGGTTGGTGCAGGCCACAGAGCCTGCTGGCAGCAGGCTGGGCTCCCAGCATCAAACAATGAACTGTCTGTCCCTTTGCAGTGGGCACGCCCTCCCACGCCAACCCCGACGCACACTCCGCCCAAATCTACACAAACAAGGGTGGTAATGGGGCAACAGAATCAGGTGGGAATGACCATGAGGTACCACCGGTCAGGAGAAACATTTAGATCAGAGGAGTTACATTTATATCACAGCCAGAGGGTGATGGCGAGTTGGGGTGGGAGTGGGGGTGGGGGCATAACTTGGCAGCTGAGTCCCTAGGGAGCAAAGCAGAAGACTCTTGGGTTGAAATCCCAGTCCTACCGCTTCCTAACTAACTGTGACCTTGGGTCAATCCATATACTACCCCAAACCTTGGTCTAAAAATGTGTAAAAATGGGGATAACAATGGAAACTACTTCCCAGGGCTGTGGTGAGGATTAAATGAGATAATACATGTAAAAATGTCTAGCACTGCCTGGCACGTGGGCAATGCTCCCTAAATGGCATTCATCTCTCTTTGTGTGTCTGTTCATCCTCCTAGCGTCCATCTCTGAAAATCAGTGCCAACACAGTGCTGGCCACTGCATCTAGGGGACTGCAAGTCATGGCCTCTCCTTTCTATTGGGACTTTTTTTTACTCCAGTGGAGATACCTGGGCAGGGCTTCCCAGTACCCTGTCAATGCTCCCACCTGAGGCCCTCCCCCTTCCCCAGCCTACTCCCTGTGTTCCTACATGTCACAGACTTTATGACTGATTCCCACTGTCTCCAGTCTCTGGATTCAGCACTCAGCTTCTTATCGCCTCCTAGCCACCTTATCTCCCTGTGCCTCTGGATTTCTCCTTGTTTCCCGCTTACCCATTCTCTGTGCTTCTGTCTCTTAGCTCACTGCCTTTTCTCCCCTGCCCTGGCTACCTTTAGCCTCATCTCTGGCCCCCTCTCCTGCTTTGTCTCACCAGGAGGTGGGGTAGCTGTACATGTAGGTTCTGAAGCCAGACTGTTGGGATATAGCCAAGGGGGATCTGAACACATCAGTTGGTTGATAACAGACAAGTTTCTTCACTCGATGGGCTCAGTTTCCCATCTGTGAAATGGGGATAATGCTTACCTTGCACTGTGAGGATTAAGTGATATGATACACATAATGTGTTGCGAACAGTGCCCGGCACCTAGGCTATTATTATTTACCATCTACGACTGTCTGTCTCCCCCCTCTCAGTCTCTTTGCTGTAGGTTCCGCCAGCCTCCAAAAAAAGGGGCTGAAACTCATTCCCATGCTCCACTTCAGTTTGAGGACCTAAGTGGAAAGGTTTCCCAGGATGGGTAACGGTGTGCAGGGCAGGCTAACCCTTCTCAGCACACTCACATCAAAGGCAGAGAGCTGCAGCCCATGGGGAAGGAGAAAGGAGCTGGGGCTGGCAGGAAGCCAGGCTGAGATGACAGCGGGAGATACACCCACCAGTCTGCAGGGACGCTTTCTTTGCTCCCTCCCAGGCCTGGGCCCCACCAGGCTGTCCAGACCCTGGGGCAGTTCCCATGGAGAGGGGTGCTGAGAACTAACAGAGGCAACCAACCACCCCCTACTGTGCCGAGTACCCCAAACTCATGGGCACCCCATGCTTAGGGAGGGAAGCAAGTTTATGGTTATGAGTACAGTTTTCTAGAATTCTCAAGACTCACCTAGCTAAAATGATCTCATCTGACTTTGTCAGGGAGGGGCAAAGAAAGCTCTGTCTTCCAGCTCCAGAAATTTTCACCTGGTCAGAGGGAACCATCCCCGGCTGGGAAAACAGGCTTATCTCTTGGGAAAGATTCCACTCGGACAAGACTGGCTCCCTTGACTCACCTGACTGAGAGAGAAATCTATCATTTGACCTGGGATGGGGTTTTACTTCTCAGAGGTTGCTCCAACATGATTCTGTCTTGGGGATGGATGGAAGTCTGTCCATATGCTATGCCACTGTCACCTACGTAGCTTAACAGAGGAAGCTACCTAGGATGGGGGCTGTGAAAGGTGTCACCTGCCTGGGACAAGAAGAGGTCTTGCTGCAGTACCCTGGCAATGTCTCCCTCAGTGGAGGGTACTTCCACCTGGTTGGAGTGGGTGACCCTGGACTACGTAGAGGGGCGTCTTACCTGAATGACTGAGTGGCCAATGGGGCTGTTCTCAGACAGCTCAGCTTCATACGTGGGCCGCTCAAACTTAGGGGCGTTGTCATTGGTGTCAAGCACGGTGACTCGCAACAGGGCACTACTGGCACGAGGGGGACTGCCACCATCCTGCACCTTGATTGTGAGGTCATAGGAATCCCAGCGTTCCCGGTCCAGGTTGCCCATCACGATGAGCTGTGGCATCTTCTCCCCCTGGTCCTCTGCCACCTGCAGCCCAAACAGCTCTTGGGCCTCAGGCCCAGCTTGCAGCTCATAGGATGCCACACCGTTGGGTCCCGCATCGCGGTCCGAAGCTAGTGGGATGGGGAAGAGTGAGCCGATGTTGGTGTTCTCAGGGATGGCCAGCGTGATGACTGGTGAGGCAAAGTTGGGCGTGTTGTCATTGATGTCCAGTACCTCTATCTGGCCTTCGAGCAGCCGGGGACTGCCATTCTGCACAAGGTCTGTGATAGAGACCTCAAACTCCAGGATGCAGGGCTCACCAGGGAGCTGGTTCTGGCACTCTCGGAGCCCCTCGCGGTCAATAGAGGTCTCGGTAGTAAAGATGTCACCCGTCTTGCCATCCACCCGCAGATACGGGGCGCCTACCTCCAGTTTGTACAGGTGGCCTACGTCTGGAAAACCGTAGTCAGCTGCAAGGCTCCCAATGAGGGTGTTGGGTGGCTGTTCCTCTGGAACCTTGTACACTACCCGAGTGGCATGGCCTGGGGATGGAGCCAACAGGAGCACCAGTGCCAGCAGCAAGGGAGGCAGTGGCAACCGTTGCCCCCCAGGGCCTGGGCTGGGCCTCAGGGTCCCCATCCTGGTTGGCACCAGAATCAGGAGGGCTGCAAGGGAAAGAGGTCAAACAGGCAATCAGCTGAGAGGAGGAACCTGGCCCTGAGAGCTGCCCAGAGCCAGCCCCACTCTCCCTCTCCTACCTACATGGGCCTCTCCTACCAGCAGCTCTCCGTCCCAGCTCCAGCACAGAAGCCAAATCTCACCCTCAGCTGGTGTTACAGGAATGGGACAGGTCTAGAGCGGTTCCCGCCCATGCAACGCCCTGACCCACCTGACACTCCCTCCCGCTCCTTCCCTGACTTTGCTTTGCCCAACACCTCCTTCTCACCAGCATCCAGCCTTAGTCACCCATGGTAATTACCCTGATACTGAGATAGGAAACACAGCAAGTGGAAGGGTGCGGCTGCTAGCAACCCATACCTTCAAGGTAGGAAAGAGACATAGGTACCCCCTTAGAGATCCTGGTCTTTTTTCAGTTTGCTTGGCGAGGTCACACAGTTTGGTTAGAAAGAGGGAAAAAAATGGCCTTTTTTCCCTTTGAAGTTTCAAGTCAGGCTATGTGCATGAGGTATGACATTTCAAATTCCCCTTTTCTGACAGTAATCACCCGTTGATGGATGTACCCAATGTCCCCAACCCCATGAAGGGCCAGCTGGAATTGGGCACTGATCAAAGCTTTAAAATGGTTATCAAGGGGGAGTAGGTGTTAGCTCTCCCCACCTCCCACCAAGCACCCATATAGCTGAGCAGTGGGGCTTGCTTGCACACATGCAGTCCCTGTGCTCCTTCCTGCTCCCATTTCCATCAGTGGAAAAGGGATACCAAGGTGTGTGGAAGAGAGCAGAGGTCAATGCTGGTGTCAGGGACTAGCACCGGAATTGGTATTGGGAGTGGCCCTGGCTTGTCCTGAGCAACTGGGAGCCCAGCAGGTCTGACTGGGACAAGGCTGCCACTAACACCCCAGCCTTTCCGCAACCACTCCCACTCCCCACCCATGTCCAGACCACATGTGAACCCACTTCTACAGTCCATGCTCCCCGTTTTGAGGGGGGAGTGCATTTGCAGACACCAGTTAGCCCTGCCAGCTACTCCTCCAGTGTCAACTGCTTGTGTTGACTGCCTGTCTCCCCTCCCTCTCCAACTAAACCCTGGCCAGCCCAGGATTCAAATCCAAAGACTCTGGGCCAGCATTTTTAACAGAGGGCTCAGGTTCCCTGTCTCTACCTCCCCACTTGCACCTGGAACACCTGCTCCAGGCCCTACCTCAGAACACCCCCACCCCCACTGAAGGCGCCCTCAGGCTCCCAGGCCTCTCCAGCCCACGGTGACCTCTCCTTCCTCCAACTCACAGCTGCTTATTGTCTGCCCCAGTCCTGCGACCATGAATCACCGGGCAGCCAGGGACACCGCCCGCCTGTGCTGTTCAGTTCTGGTATTGTTACCTACTCCTGCCCTCCCTGCCTCCCCAGGCAGACATCAGGTGTCTTAAGGGAAGGGACAGGGCTCCCTACACTCACCCTCCAGCTCTGACCTGTGTACAAAGTTGGGTACATTGTGGCTTGAGTCTGCTGGGTACTTAAAATGGGCTGGACTTGATACCCAGTGCTGGGAAAACAAGATAGGTGCCATCTGCTGAAGCAGAGTGACGAGGGCAGAGAGAAGGGCTGTGACACATCAGACTATGTGAGGCAAACCCCAGCTGCCTACTTCCTGGCTGTATGAGCTGAGCAAATGATTTAGAGCCTTGGTTTCCTGCACTGTAAAATGGGATAATACTATTTGTTTTCCAGGGAGTGCGAGATCATGTGGCTCAAATACTGAGTAGTCAACCAATGGTCTCTTACACCAAGTAGTGATGTTTGAGAAATGTTTTGGAAATTGTCTTTCCTACCTGACTGATAGTGAGCACAAGAGCCCCTGCTTTTCTTCACACTCCCAGGGCCTCACCCTGGACCCAGCACACCGCAGGCACTCAATCCCAGTTCCTAAAGACCGATTTTGGTTCTCAGGCTTAGCTTGCCCTAGCTTGTTCTGTATGATCCTTGCTTGCTCTGTTCCTCAGTTCTTCTACTCCACTGAGAACCCACTAAGGCCAAACGTACCTCTTCTCTGTTCAGGCCTATAGTAGATGCCCAGCAAATGCCCACTAGATGCAGGTCCCTTACACTTCACTTCCTCTGCTTAGCCTTCCTAAGCTCAGCCCCTCCCTGGTCACTCAGCAGCACTAATGTGCATGAAGTGCGAGGCCATTATCAGATTAGAGTGTGTGTTCCCAGCTGCAATCTTAATCTTTTTAAAGGAAGGAGGAATTTATCTGATGGTCCATTTGGATCCACCCTCTAGCCACTTCCCCTCGACCTTTCAGGACTGGACCTGGCAAAGGGCTCATCTTAGCATTAGAAGCCCCAACCCAACATACCCTCAGAGAACCTCATTCCCTGCTGGGCACCTGATCCTGCCCTCCCACCATTGCACACACCCCACAAGTGTGCATACCAATTCTGGCCAGAGGATGGGGGTCATATGGAAGATGTATAAATTACCCTGATCCTGACAAACAGGAGAATGGTGGGAGTGACTGCATGCCTCCACTCATTCTCTCCAGATAAGGGGTTCTTAACCTTTTGGGTCACATCCCCCTTTAGGAAATTTATGGAACTGAAATGCAGATTTTCCAAGAAAAATGAAAGTTCACTAATTTAGTCTATAACTTCAGACATCCATGGTCTACACATTAAGCCCCACTATTAGGGATTCCTTGCCCATTTTAGGGTCATAAGCTGGAACTCCAGCCCCTCAGGCCTCCCTAAACATAGCTCACTTTTGACCTTTCCCAAGACACACACACATTCTCCTGCATGCAATCATTCTGCCACCCGAGGAGATCTCTTACCTCAGTCAGCACAGGAGTCAGGAGAGGAGAGTCCAACTTCTAAGTTGGAATGAGAACTACAGAGGAAAATCCCAGGAGAGGAAAAGGGGGAGGGTGTTCCTGAGAGGTAAGAGGATTTGGGGGGGAACGGGTTGGGGGAGGGTTGCTCAGAATGGAGGAAAGAGTTGAAGAGAGTTGAGGTCTTCAAGCACCTGAAGAGTGCCTTTAAAATGGGTATTATCTGGCCCCACCCTTTGGAATTCTGATTCTGGGGGTGGGACTCTGAGAAACCTCCAGGCAATTGTGTTGCAAGGTCCCAGACCATCTGGGAACAATTTGGGGTCTACTACTGCCCTCTGAGTTAAGAACGAATAGCAAATTCTATCATCATCTTTGCCATCACCATCACTGCCATCACTATCATCATCTGAGCTAACACTCCCTGAGATTTTACTACATTTACATATATTTTCTCATCTAATTTTCCCAACCCCCTGAAATGGTACTGTGTATTATTACCCTGTTCCCCATAGTACAGGTGATAGAACAGAGGCTCAAAAGGAATAATTAATCATTGCAGGTCACAAAAATAGTAAATGCAAGAGTCAGGATTTGGGAAGTAAAATGCCTCTTCACATCCCATTGGTTGGGAGACAGGCTGGATGGGGGAGGGGAGAAGTGAAATCAATAGAATATGATATTTGCTATGTATCTGTGCCTCACCTCCTCCCCCAACATACCCCATCCCTGGCTGCTAAACCTGCCTGGCAAGGGTGGGGGGTGGGTGAGAGTAAGAGGGGCTTGAAGCTCACCGGGCTGACCAACCCCCAGGCCCCAGAGGCTACAGCTGTTCTATCCCAGACTTCTAGGGATGCAGGGAATGAGAACATTCAGGACTGCAAAGAGGTGAGCCCTGCTTTGTCTCTGTTCCATGATTAAAAGATATACACAACTGAACTTTGTCCTGGTGGTTAGTTATTGGGAGTCATTAGTCCCAGACAGTAGTCTTTGAAGTTATTGGCGCCTTATCTGTCCTGCACTAAGCACTGGCTGCTTTCCTGGCAAAGATATACCCTCTGTCCAGAGACACAGGCACCAAGGGCCCTGAGAAGTCAAAGCTTCACTTCAGAGGGAGGTGTGAGAGGGCAGAGTCCAGGGAAGGCTAAAGAAAATGCCATCTGTGTCAGCATCTGGAGAGAACAGAGGGTTTGTCTGGAACCTTCATTTTCAGTCTACCTCCGGGAAGAGGGTCAACTTCCTGCTAACTGCAGTGACCAGAGAGTAAACACACAGAAGCAACCATGTTTATCCTAGTGACCAGGTCAACTCTGATTCCTAACCCTCACCTCTGTACTGTTACACAATAGCCACTACCACCAGGGGCACCGAATACTAAGGGACAGAGCTAATATCTGGAAAAGGAGAGTAAGCAAGGCAGTTAAGAGGCATCCCACAGAGAACAAGTGTGCAGCCTTTCTTTTTCACAACCTTCCATTAGCCTCCGTAGGGCTTCTAGGCATCTGCGTTCTTGAGTCAGATTGTTGAGGTCCAAAGCCTTGGTCCACCACTTCCCAGCTCTGTGACCTTGGTTAAGTGACTTAACCTTTTTGAACCCATTTCCATACTGTGAAATGGAAATAATCCTGCCTCTTAACATTATTTGGGAGGGTTATATGATCTGAAGCATTAAGGCCTATTACATGGTAGATGACAGATGTGTATATCTTTTAATCATGAAATAGAGCATTTTATTTTTAGCTTTGGGCACACAGTAGGTGCTCTTTGGTTCACTAAATAATCAAACCAATATTCTGCCAGCTAGAAAAGCTCTGAAGGGAAGGATAGTGTATATCTTACCACTGTACCACATCCACACCACCTACCATGAGCCCTCACAACTAGCAGGCCCTCAATAGATGTGACAAGAGTCATCCCAGCACCAACTATCCTTGCTTATGGGAGCTCCCTCATAACTGAAGGGTCTCTTCCTTCACCCCCTGTCCTCCGGCTCCTACCCCATCCACGCAGGCTCCCTTCTGGCCCTTTTCTCCATTCTTCCTCACACTATCTCTATCTGACCCAGCTTCTCCCACCAAATAGCCATAGCAGCCTAGAGAATGCTAGACCAGCAAGATGCCCCTTTCCAGCTGAAGTTCCTTTTGGAATGGGATGGGGGGGTAGGATGGGGGTGTGGGGGGGGGGGAAGAAAATCTGGCCAGTACGAAAACCGGACCTGTTCAGCTACTATACAACCTGGACCATATCTATAGGCCCTTCTCATCCTTCTCCCCAGGATTCCACCCCATGCCCTGGTCCAGTTGTAATTACAGTTTCAATGCTCCCAGACCCCCATGTCAAGAATGAACCCCCCCACACCTCTCTACCTCCAGACCTCTGGGTTGCCACAAACACGTTCAGGGTGCCCTCTTTCCAGTTAGCTACAGAGGGTTGGCCCAGAGCAGTTAATGGAAGGCTCCCTGCATCTTCCGGTACTAAGTCTTAGGCTCTGCCGAGGTCTACACCGCGGTGGTCAGTGGTCGCTCCCTACACAGACGCAGCGCGCGAATCGTCTCCTCTCAGAGGACACGGGAGTGGAGAGGTGGCAAGGGGGAAGGGGAAGGGGGGAGGGAGACACAGCGCTATTCCATCGTCTCCCGCTCAGGGCGGCCCCACCCCCACTTCGGCGGCGCCGGGTCTCTCAGGCTGGGGGGCGGGGGGCGCGGCGCGAAGCAAACTCGCCTCGGCCGGCGGGCCCCCACCACTCGGGGTCCTAGGAATTGCCGCGGGGAATCCCTCCTCCTCCGCATCTCAGGCCTCAGCCTAGGGTCCCTAGCTAACGGCGTCGGCGGGAGCCGCGCTACGGACGCCAGGAGGGGGTGGGGAGGGAGACGGCGCCGGAATCACAAAGCCGAGCCCTGCCGGGTGGGGACATTCTTTTAAAATCAACCCTCTCGCCACGGGTGGAGAGGGGGTCTTTGGCCCGGTTTCAACCCTCAGATACCTCAACGTGACCCCGAATATTTTCTGCCGGAAAGAATGGTCACCAATCACTGCTGGAGAAACTGAAGCCAGGGGTATGGGCTACCGAGGGTAACTGGGGGGAAAGGGTGCGAATTCACTTAGCCTACCAGTTTTGCTCCTGTGAGTACGGCGATCTTCCTTCCGGCCCCAGGGCCTTGCTCGTGCACACTACTGGGGCCTGCAGCCTGGACCCCGCTGAAGAGGCGCCCAAGTGTGTGAGACACAGGTGTGCGGAACCCAGGTGTACTGGGGACCCAGGTGTGCTTAGCTAAACGGTCCGAAGAGGGTCGCGAGGACCGCTCCAGGCCCACACCCCCTGCAAAGGGACTAAATCCCTGGAGCCCCAGGGAGGCAGGATGGCGGGGCCTGCCAGGTCCGGCTTGTTCCGGGAATACTCGGCCGGTAAGGCCCCGGAGTGGGGGTGGGGAAGGCGCCTGGGAGCCGGTCCGGCGGGCCCCCAGGGTTCCGAGGATATTTACAATAACAAAGTCGTGATTAAGGTGAGGGGGCGCAAGGGGCTTCCCGGAGGGGCCCGGCCGCTTCCCCTTCCTGAATCTTCCCACGGAGGGAGAGGAGCAGAGTGTGTGTGTGTGTGCGAGTCTACGCTGCAAGGTGTAATGTGACACTGTTGGTGTAAGAGTGTGTGACACCCAGTGCTAAAATGTGTGAAGCAGTGGGTTCTGTTTGTGATCGTGAGGCGCTGCTGTAAGTGCCACTTATGTTAGGGTGTGTGCCATCAAGTGTGTGCTGAGACACTGGGCTGTGTGTGTCTACGTGAGTGCCTCTGGGAGGTGCACACGAGACTTGTATTGTGTTCCTAGGTTCTGGCCAAGCAATATGTTAGGGTGTGTTCCTTAAAGGAATATTAGAGGCTAGGTTTGGAGTGCTCCCGTAGCGAACGTTGGCCTGAACATTCTTACAGGAGGAGATGGAGCTGTTTGTATATCCGTGTCGCCAAATGTCACGCCCCGTTGTGTTTTGTTGCTCTGGCCTTGTGCTGCTGACCGTGCAGACGCTGAAAGGAATTCTGAGCTAGTGCCGGTGCCCAGTGGGCGCTGGTGTGCGGGAGGTATGTGTGTGCGCATATGTAAGGATTTATGTGTGCGTGTACATATGTCAGTGGTCTGGCCCTCCGGGTGGCCGCAGGGAACTAAAAGCGCCTGAGTGATCTGAGCTGGTCGCCCAACAAGTGTGCGTGTGTGTGTGTGTGTGTGTGTGTGTGTACGCGCGCGCGCGCGCGCGTTGTGGATGCGGGTCCTTGCTGGCTTCGTCCTCGGGGAGCCCGCACCACCACCATCAAACTGGGTACTGCGCGTTTCCCCCAAACCATCTCCATCCCGCGCGCTCCCAGAGTCCCCTTTCCCCCGCCGCTCTCCGCGCGCCCGGGTGCCGGACGCCGAGGCTGGGGTTCGTACAGTACCCCCTCTTCTATCGGCTTGTACCTGCGGACCTTGGAGGCCAGGGTGCCCCGGCCGCAACCCCCACTCCAAGATCCCAGATGCCCCCACCTCAGTCCCGGCGCGGGGAACACCAACTGGGCCCCCGCGGCCTCGCACCGCCGAGCGCCCCTCCCTCAGCTCCCGCCGGCGATGGCCGCTCCCGGCCGGGAGCCGCCACCGCCTCCAACGCCGCCGGATCCTTACCCGCCTCGGGGCAGCGCCGGCCGCCGGCCCTGCTGTCCATGAGCCACCACCGGCCCCCGCCCGGGCTGCGGCTCGGCACCGCTCGGGCTGGCGCTGCGGTTAAGGCTCCGGCTCCGGCTGGCTCTGGGCGCAGCAGCCCCGGCGGCTTCGTGTCCGCGCCGCGCTCCCGC
>PVHY01020925.1:0-24778 GCA_004024945.1 Uropsilus gracilis
GATTCCCAGAAAAGGAATTGCTGATCAAATGGTAATTCCATTTTTGTTAGCTTGAGGGTCCTCCACACAGCTTTCCACAGTGACTGAACCCATTTGCATTCCCAGTTTGTAATGTAAGAGTGTATCTTTTTCTCCACATCCATGCCAACTTTTGTTGTTACCCATTTTTTTTTGACATGTGCCATTCTTACTGGTGTACAGGCTTGATATTTCTGACAGTCCCAAAATCTCAAATTAAATGGATATATTTTACTATGAGATGTTGACTTGTAATTCACAAAACTTCAACCTTTCACCTATAAAGTAGAGGTGTGGTTTTGATCTATGTGATACAAATTAGAGAACAAACAGGAAAATCTTTGTCCTTCCATCATAGCTGTTGAAAGTTAAGTGTTCACAAAAATCTAGGATGATTCTATATATCTATCTTCTGTAACAGGATCACAGGAAAGGCCAGGCATTTCCTTAATGAAATGTTTCAACTCTCTTGGGGTGTAGGTGTGCTCTCTTTCTGTCCAGAATTAACTTACTTCCCTCCCTCCCTTCCTCCCTCCCTCCCTCCCTCCCTTCCTCTCTCTGTTCCTCCCTCCTTTTCTTTCTCCTCCTCCCTCTTGTCTTTGTCCCCCTTCTTTTAACATCTTTATAATACTGTATCTGAAAAATCAAGATCCTATCTGCCTTTAAAAGCACTTCATAGCAATTTATTGTGCATAGAAATGATAATAATGAATTTTTCAATACTGGGACAGGGTAATTTTCTACCAATTTGGATCATCACAGAGTTCTTTTCTACTTTAACAGTTTCGGGTAAGTTGTTACATTGCTGATTTCAAACATGTCTCCTGTATTTCTGTTCTGCCTCTTGACCCACTGACCCTTATCCAATATTTGCTTCCACTTAGATGTGCAGCTCCTTCATCAGTACGTCAGAGATGGCAGGGTACAAACAGACTGCACTTCCCAACCATGTGTTTTTAAATAAGTGGTGTAATATTGGGCACATCCTTCTACAACACCGGCTTTTAGCTCAAAATTCTACTGTTCAACTTTTCTGATCTATTCCTATTGAAATTCTACTCTTTATCACACCCCCACCACCAGCTTCAGTTGATCCTTCCTACTTTCTCTACCTTCATGCCTACATACACACATTTTAGCTAGTTTTGAGGAATTTGATTACTGAATTGAGATGGCACTAAATACAGATTTTTGGGCATTCCCAGTAACAATGTCCCAGTTTGCTCCTGGCCTCCCTGTACATCAGCCATGTGGTCTTTAGTTTGTATTTGAATGTCGTATCTGGTTGTAGATTTTGTTAAAATTCAGACTAATGACTTTGGTGTCTTTATTTGATAATATAGAGGAGACCCCAGAACCTCATAAGCCTTCATCCTGTTTCCATCTTACTACCAGCTGGAGTAAAGTTCCTCCTGGAGCTCACTCTGAGAAGGGACCACATCCTCCCACTTCTGTAATCTCATAGACTCACCCCTGATGAGAAACATCAGAAGTAAGCACACTAAGCCCTTTATTCTTACTTATGTCCCTTCACAGGAAGCCAGGGACTAAATCCACAGTACTCTCCTCTGATTTTTGTTCAGGTGCTCTCTGATGGAGATGCCATCTCTGACCACTCCGTGAAAAGGAAGAGGACCTCATTTCAATCCCCAAAGTCCCCTGTTATTTGCCCTGCTTTATTGTTCTCCATATGTCACCATTTTTCTCCAGAAGAGCTATACATGGTGACAGAAACTTTGTTTTTGTTTGTTTGTTTTCAACTGCTCTATTTCCCATGTAGGAAACATAATAGCTACTTAATAGATGTGCAGCAAATGAATAAATGTAGTCACCACAGAAAATGTGTAGACAAATACCTTCTAGAACTTCTTGTCTTTAACATCTTAAAAGTAAATTTCTTTGTCATTTAAAAGTGAATAAAATAAATAAATGTGTAAGTCATTATTATTCCTTTAAATTTTAAGACATTTATAAATGCACCTAAATTTGCAATAAAAGTTTCAAGAACGATTTACAGCACATTTTCAGTTGATGGTAATAGCCAGTATTAATTTAAGTAACAACATTAGCAGGCTATGGTATGTTAAAGAATCACAGTATTATTTTTAAAGGGAACTGCAATAACCTCATTTTACTACCTTCCTAAACATCAGAAATATACATTACTTATTAATATTGAATTATTTAATAGAAATCTCTCCCCAAACACCCTGATATTAACTGCTCAGGGCTTAAAGATTTTTTTTAAACTATGCCTCATTAATATTGGCTTAATGAATTAAGTTCTCAGGAAAATGGCCAGGCTTAGTTGACAATAAATCAGATTAGACTATTTGCATGAAAGGCAGCTAAAACTTTGCTTGTAAATAATAACGTGGATGTATCTGGTATTCATCAAACTGTTGTCTACAACTGTGCTCTATTTTCAGCTCTCAAGTACAGGAGACTTAATATTGAGCATATCTACATCTGAAGCCTAAGGCACACACGTGTGCAGGTTGAGAACAAACTGAGATATCCACCAACTGCAACTGGAACATATTTACAAAGATCATACTTCCAAAGGCTTTGTCTTAGGGCAATGTTTTACAATCACATGGATCTCTTATCTGTGTCATTGGTATTAGAAGAGTATTTTTTTTGTATAAGTAATTGTTTTTTGCATTTTTCCTTGGGATATAATCTGATTCAACTGGGTACTATGAAGATAGCCATCCTGGAACGGTGTGGGGTGGGGCTGGTACCAGGGCCAGCTGGTACCAGAGGTGCTAGCTGTTCATGCAGGACATACCAGACAATGACTGGATGAGAACATGGATCTCTCCACACCAGAACTCCTAAGAAGGTTTCTTGAGAGTATAACCTGGGTCTAGCTTAGTCATCTCTCTGCAACCAGAGGTTCCCTGAGGCATAGGTCCTGTGTGTTGCCACACAGACCACTCTGAAACCTCTTAAACTTCTCTGAAGCCACAGATATTTTTGTTAGTCCCTTGGAAGATGGTTAATTACAATTTTATTCCAAATTCAAGTGTCCTTATAAAGTGTCCTTGACACCTTCAGGTGTCACCTGAGCTGGGATGCCTGCCCATTACTGGCTTTTTTGGATCTGGAGTAGACTCAGGTTTATGTAATCTGGGACCATTAGAACTGAAGGGATGGATGCATTGTGAGCATATTTCTTGTCTTGCCTGATCTGGATATGTGCTTTCTGGTCCGCTGACCACAGAGAGCTCAAGATCTTGCTCTAGCATTCCTGGTCTAGTCATTGAGGACAACCACATACTGTGGACCACAGACACAGAGGAGGAAGAGACCACAGACACAGTGAGGAGGAAGAAACCAATGTGAAAGACCCACGTTTTTGCTTAATCAGAGACATTTCTTATCTCTGGTCCACTGATTCAAGGTCATTCCAAAATCCCAAATGTGTGCATATAAGATCTTCATTTTTCATGGACACAGAGACTCTTGGTAACTAACTCCATAACATCGAGTCATTGTCTGCCTTGTAGGTGGGCTTATGACAAAAGTTCTGCTGGTGTGGGGTGCTTGATTTGTTTGTCCTTTTGGGAAATTTTCCTGCCATGAGAAGAAGACAGTGAAGTGACTTCTCACTTCTGAAAAACCTTGGACATGAAGGTGATCTTAGTGCAGACAGGTAAAGAGCTTTGGCTTTCCTAACCTCTCCATTGTGATACATTTAGCAGAGAACATTTATCTGTGTGAAGGGTCTGGAAGGAGAGCCAGACTTGGTGCTGGACTTGGCACTTTGATCACGGCCTCTTTCTGGAGCCAAAGGCTTACCTTGGTGGACATTCTTTGGTTCTATTATTCTTTTTCCGTGTTAATATTTGGGCCTTCTGTTCCTTAGATGCAAACTGATAAGTCCTTTAAATAGGACGTGATTTATGCACTGAACTATTCATCATACGTTAGATGTAGGAAAATTCATTATTACACTAATGCATTGTGTTTGTGGAGTTCTTTGCAAAGTACTTTTGATGTCCATTATATTTAATTGCTGAGGACGTGTTTTCTCTGTCATACTGATGAGGTAACTAAGGTTCAAGAGGATCGAGTAATTTGGCCAAAGCTAAGAAACTAGAAGATGGCCAAGCTTAGACTAAAGCTCGGGTCTTTAGAATTCAAATCCTGAGCTCTCTTTCTTTGGTTAACTCCTGCATTAGCTTCCCAGATTTAAAAAGGAGGTATTCTAGATCTTGAGTCTTTTATCACAGTCTATTTTATAATGCCCCATAAAGGTTGGGGCCAGGTTTGCTTTTTAACACCTATCAAAGAACCTGACATAATTAGGCATTTAACATACTTGATATGTGAATGAAATTAGTTAATGAAGATGCTAATGAATGAATGTATTGGATGAATAGATACACTAGGCAAAAACCTATCTGATGTTATTTGTACAGGAAAGCATTAAATTGAAAGAATTTTAAAATGCAATTGTCTATGTGTGAATACATCCAAATTCTTGCATTCCTTCAGAATAACTATGAATCTGGAAAATAAAATCCAGTTAACACCATATTTTTTAGCATTTATCAAATTGTATTGGGGTGTATAATAGCTCAAAATCAAAATTTAATAGATTTTTAATATGTTCTCCATTATAATTCTCCACATGAATCACTGTATGAACTTATCTACACCTTAATCTTTTAGACTCAATACTGAGAAATGGTAAAGGCAAGTGAGAGGAGTGATTTATTCCACACTTGGAATATCAATCCCTAAGTCTCCGAACTAGCTAACAAAAGTCTAGTAAGTGGGTAATTAAATTCTGGACCGTCAAGTCAGTGTCTCATCATCAGTCCATAGAGTTGATCCTGTCAGACATTGCCAGGTCTACCTCTGCCCAAAGTCGTTTCTGATGTATTATGAGTGATGGCTCAGGTCTTGTTTACAAAGGTCCATGCCAGACGGGGCATTTCTGGTCAAGCCTGAGGGGCTTGGGTATGGGTACCAAGCGTAACCCAACTCTGAGCCTGGCACACGTCTCTGCTACATAAATATGGTTTTTGTAGGAATAAGGAAATATTTCGTCTTCTCTATAATTGTGACAAATTACATCTTAGAGATGACTTTTCTTAGTGTGGCATTGGTTTTCCTTCTCCAAGAGGGAAACTGCAAAATTACCACCATGTGAAATCTGGTCAGAGGCTCAGAAGTGATTTCATAGTGAGAACAGCCTCAACTGTGTCTTCTCAAACCAGGGCCAAGAGGTAGGGTTGTAAATGAAAGGTCCTGCATATAGCCAACTAAACCACAGACCAGATTATGGTTTCATGTGGACAGGACTCTGGGGCCCACATCAGCTTTTTCTACCACACTTGTATAAACATCTAGTGGCACTGTCAGCAGTGCTTGTCTCACTGGGAAGGGCAGCCACATATATGTGTACACTGAGGGGAGACCAGAGGCTTGGGGAACATGGTTTGGGATCCTAATTCTACTGACTTGTGGGCTTTTAAATGCCATGGGTCCCCACCCACCCACAGGACGCTCATACACATTCTACATCCAATATGAGTATTAGCCACAACTGAAGAGTCAACATGAAGATATTATGCTTTAGAAACTGAAGTACATAGAAAGCTAGTCAACTTCTGGATTTAGAAAAAATCCACTTTTTTTTCTGCTTAGAGATTTTTATGAGAGTGGGTGAGAAGGAATCAGAAGAGAAAACTTGGGTTTGGAAATTTCAGCCTTGGCAGAGTGACATCCAGGACTGCATTTTTCTGTGCTCTGAGTTTCTCCCCAATATTGTAAGATTATTAGGAACCTCTTTGGCCTCTACACATTAGATGTTAGTGGTCCTCTCCCTGGTGACAACTAAAAATGTTCCCAGGTGTTTCTAGATGTTGTTTTGAGGTCAGAACCACTGCCAGCAGTTACTTCTGGATATTTACCTAAAACCTACAAAAATGCTAATTCGAAGAAATATATGTATCTCCACATTTACTATCATGTTATTTGCAATCATCAGCCACTGGAAACAAACTGTACTCATTGGAAGATGATTGGATAAACTAGATGTGATATATACATGCAATGATATGCTCTTTAACTGTTTAGCTAAATAAAGATGCAATACTGCTCTTTACAGTAACATGGATGAACGTAGAAGGTATTACATGTTAAGTGACATGAGTCAGATATAAAGAAACATAAACATCTTATTATTTCACCCACATATGGTATATAAAGAAATCAAAAGAATGAGCCAAATAAAACAAAAATAACCTTCTAGACTGTAAGGCCAATTAGTGTTTACTGGTAGGGAAAGGTGATAGGGTTGGTAGGTAAATTGTGGAAAAGTCAATTTTATCTGAAGGGTAGAATCTAGTGGTGAACCTCGTGTAGTATATACATATTGATTTTTAAGAATGCACACCTGAAACTATATAATATATAATGCCATGTTATTTCAATTAAAGGGTATTTTAAAACTTAATTTTTCCAAAAAACTCCCAAGCAAACCAGGAGTTAAAAACCCTTGGAATAGGGGGAGAATCTGGTGAAGAGACATTTGTCTTATTTATTTTCAGCAATGTCTCTCCCAAGGACTGTTTATCATTGTCTTACATAACTGTATAGAAAAAGCAGCAGTCCCCAGCATTGATGTTTTGGGGGGTGTCATAATTCATTGTCTTCAGTGGAGTGTTTTCTCTGAAGGCCCCAACTAGGGTTAGGTGAATAAAAGGAAGAGATACATGGTATCTCTTTTCACCTCTTTGTTTTTCTCTCTTCCCTATCTCTATCTGGGTTATAATCCCTTCTTCTAGTATCCCACAGAATCATTTGGGGTGCATGTTTAAATGTGGATTCCAGAATGCCACCCTACAGAGGTTCTGAGACAGGATCTGAGAGAACCAAGGTCTTGCTTGTTGTCAGCTTTCCAACTCATTCTGCTGCAGATTCTGTCTGGAGGGGACACCTTGGGAAACAAGGCCCTGGGTGTAGAACAGACAAACACTCTCTTCTGAGCATACTAAAACCTAGTGGGGAAAAAAAAGGCAACTTCAGTAGAAAGCAGAAAGTGACAAAAAATAAAGTGAAACTAATCAATGTGGGTACCTCTAATATTGAAAACAGATTTACTCAATCAGTCCACAAATACTTTGAGTGCCTGCTAAGCATCAGGCATTGTTCTAGACATTGTTCTAGACATGTCTAGACATTGTTCTAACATTACACATTGTTCTAGACATCAGCAGTGAACAAAACAAACAAAAATCCCTGCTCTCACCCAGTTTTCATTCAGTGGGGAGACAGAGGATGAATGACTCTGCTATTATACAGTATGTTAGGAGACAACTATGGCTGCAGAGAGAAATAAGGTAGAGAAGGGGGTCGGGAGTCCTGGGGTACAATTTGCAGTTGCATGTAGGTGGTCAAGGAAGGCTCCATTTTTAAGGTGATATCTGAATGCCTTAAAGGTAGTGTGAGACAGACAGGCAAGTAAATGTAAGGAAATGTTTTTCATGCAGAAAGGACACAAAGAATGTCACTGAGGAAAAAGTGAACATGCCTGGTGTGTTTGAGGGACAGCAAAGGAGGCCTGCATGGCTGAAGCAGTCAGGAAACAGAATTAGGTGAGAGGGGGAGCTGGAGGCCATTCCCCATCGCACTCAGTGCCAGGCCCTTGGCTTTGAAGGAAGCTGGCTTAGGGCCCAGGGGGATTTTAACTGAGGTATGCCAGGATCAGATTTAAGACTTAAAAAGATCACTTCTGCCCTGAGTATACTCTAGGGGGCAAGAGTTGACATTATCATTGCCATTAAAATTATGATATGGTTTCTGGCCCCAAGGAATTTACAATGATGCAGAGATAGAGCATGTACAACTCTTAACAGTGAAATGTTTGCTATGTGATATGAGAAACTCAGATAAGAGAATTGTGATGGAAATCCAGTAAAGAGAGACTGTCCTTCATGGGATGAGTTGAGCCTTGCAATGGATGAATAAGACCTCTTCTTTTTTCTTTAAACTTTAGCTTAATGGTAATATGATTGACATTCAGTAAGTTGTACACACATCTGAAGTTCACGGCATGATATGTTTGGACATAGAAACCATCACCACAGTAGCAAACATACCTATCACCTCTGAAAGCATCCCTGAGGTTTACAAGGCAACCTGGGCAGGAGCTCAAGCAAAGATATAGAGGCAGAGTCTTTAGTGGAGCAGAGGAAAGGCCACCTGGGCTGTACTTACTGGAAAATCACATGGATACCTCTGAAAAATCTCTGCCACTCAAAGAAAATGATGTAGCCTAAAACACTGGACTCGCAAAGGTTAGGTCAGAGGGAACCAGTGGGGAGTACTCAGATTTGTTGTACGACCTGGTCAAAATAGAAATCATGTTAAAATGAAAAGATAACGACATGGCAATAGCATCATCACATTTTAGGTATTTTGTCTTTTTTTTTTTTTCAGTAAATCCAAGAAACACAACTAAAATATACTTTTGTAGTATTTCAAGAACACAAGATCAGTTAAAGGCAAAAGAAATATTAGGCAGTCATAATTAGATAAGTAATAGAATATTTACTGGACTTGCATAATGCAATTACTTACATTGAAAAGAAACCAATTTGCTGCCATTTGTAAGGCACCTTGGTACATTATAAGTGGCACGGAAAAAATACATCTACTCTAGAAAGACTTCAATAACTTAAAGGTAAAATTTTAGTGTTATTAGAATCTTGATTGGTACTTTATATTTATAAATATGTATCATGTTGGACATAAGCTGCAAAGTTAAGGAAAACATTTTAACTAGATATCAGGAGTATACCCTTCCATTCTAAGCTCTTAACCTGTTTGTGAATGGATCCCTTTCACAGGGCCAGGGGAGAGAGGGGAGAGCAAGGTCTTCGGGTTTGAAGATAGTTCTATGAACACATAATTGTCTTTTTCTATGTCCTGACTAAAATATTGGCAACTTGTACAAGACATTGGCCAGATGACAGCTGTGATTCTAAGTGAACATCCAGCCAGTCACCCCTTTCTGAGGGAGAAATAAGACATGCTTTTCAGCTGAGAGGCATTAGAACCTCTGTTCCATGGAAATGAATGGCATTTGAATTATTTTGCCTCTTAGGAAGACTGGAACCATTTATTCCAAGTTCAGGGATATGGGCTCTGGAATCCAGGAACCCATTCTTACTTACATTTCTATTAAGAAGACCTTAACTTACCCTAATGGTAATTAACACCTAAGGGTGTTAATTCATGATTACATCTTAGTTACCATCTCTCCCCTCTTACTAAAAATATTTGCTAAATTCTTATGGATAAAAGTAAGCCCTGGCATCTTTATCACCATCATTGCCATTGTTATCATCATCATCATCATTTGAAGAGTCACGTGTAGGGGTGTATATGTATGTTACTGTAGTAGATACTGAAAAGTATAACATTAATAATGATTGCTACCATTTATTTAATGTTTACCAAGGACAAGGGTTGTACTAAAAGTGTTACATACATTATCACATTTAATCCTTAGTTAACTCAATAGAATAGGGACTATTATCAATTCCCATTTTCTCATTTTTATATTGAAGGAGACTGAAGCAAGAATTGACATCTTCATGTAGTTGGAAAAGATGAGACATATATTAAAAATTTTTTTTTCTACTCCTGGTGTGAAATACCTCACCTGCTCTCTTGAGTGATTGACCATTGGATCTTTCCTCATAATATTAAACTCTAATTAAAGATTTCGCTTTTCTTATCTCTAACACTTTTGCATGCAGCAGCAAGCAGCCCTATTAATTGCATCCCGCGTGCATTTGGTGATCTCAGCAGCTTCACTTGTGGAATACCATCATTCAAATGGGAGCCTTATGTGCTATGGTTAATAAGACTCATCTCTCTGCTGTAATCCAGAGCAGAATTGCTGAGGCCGGGCACAGTCACTACATTCCAGGTTAATTTGGTTTCTTATGTAGAACAACTTCAGTCTGACATTTAACATTTCTTCCTTTGGCAATTCTTTTGGTCTTTCAGAGCTCATTACTCAGCATGCCCTTATATTCATTCTTTCTCACATGCTAAGATCTGTGTTTGTGTGTGATCATCTTTACAGAGTGAAGTGCTGTTGGCTCATAAAGAAGATGGTTAATAATGATGACAAGCCTGGGGTTCAGATGTGGCCTGGTAGGTCAGAGGAAGTTTTTCATTAATGAAGTAGGCCTGCTGCTCCCTCCCAGTTACCACCCCTGTGAATGGAAGCCTGGTCAAGTTGCTAACTCAGCTGTAGTTGTTACATCCACTGTCCCAGCCACACCTAGGGCAAATTGTAATGACAATGAACTCTGTCACCTCTTTCACACTCCTCTTTCTTCCTGTCATGCCCCCTTCATTTTGGAGAATGAGCCACACTTGATCCTCTTTGCCATAGTAAGTGAACTGTTGAGGACTTTTTCAGTTCACACATGTTGTTGGTGAGAATGGAAGAACCCACGAGGTGGCCACTCCCTCCACAGAACAGGGGGCCATCTTGTCAGCTCTGTTTCCTGGCTTCCCTTTGAGGTGGTCTTGTGCCTCGTTTGTGGGCCTGAAAACTTATGAACAATATTGAACTTTGTTTTAGAAGTAAAAATACTGACACCTAGCTGTCACTCAGTCCTGCATGACTTCAGCGTGACAGCTGGATGAGTGGACACTCACATGAGGACTGTGGGCTTGGGTGACACTTTTTGTCCCTTGATCTTCCACATTCCTCCAACCACATGTGGCCATGACATGTAGCAGTCAGGGGCATCACATGAGCATCATGGGAATAAAATCTTCCCGAGAGAGAAGGTACATATATTAGTTGCCGTTTTGGATAAATCTTTAAATTTCAGGTGTTTAAAATACTTTTTTCTGTTGATGGATAATTAAAACTAGTCAGATTATCTCCTGTCTTTCTGAAATTATGAAGGTGAAAAGAAATACTTCTGCTTTGAGTTATTTGAGTACAAATACTTGATTTATGAATGAGAGTGTTTTTATTGATTCTGATCCACCTAAAGTTTGTTGTTGTTGAAACTTTCAGTTTTGCTGTTTCTATTGAAACAGAATCAGTATTGCTGACATCTTGTTACTGGGGATAGGAGTACTGGGGTGAACACTGGGATTCCTGAGAAAGAGAGGAGGACACAGATACAGAATGTGGATGGGAAGGGCTAATGCAAACCCTGGTATGGGAGGGCTGTAAGGAGTGTGAGCATAAAGACCATCGATCGCTGGGAGCCTGCCTTCTGAGGGGAACAAAACTTTCATTCTCAGAGTATCCCATCTACCATTCTCATCCTTACGGAACAGCGTTTATGGAGAAACAAAGTTTAAGAACAAAGTGGAAATAAACTGTCTTTGAAGAACAGCTTTCATCTTGTCAAACTTGTCATTAGAAACCTCTAGAATAATAGCCCAGGAGTAAACATCAACAAAGATTTGCACTTGCTGAACACCAGCTTGCTTTAATCACATATTCAATGGCTTTGGAGAGACATGCAAAGTACTCTTTTTGCTAAAATAATGTGGAAAATCAAAAGTGGCAGTAGCATTTATTGCTGAGCTATCTGACCTTAAGATGAAATGGGACAGAAAGCAATGTGAAACATTAACAAATGGCATTGTTTACCTGGGTAGAAAGTGTTTTATTACTTGAGTGTCATAGATTCTACATTCTCCTTTGTATCCCTCATGCATGCAAAGCTTCTGTCAGCTCTTAGAAAATAAGAAGTTGCTTGCTGGGGGTCTAAGTCTGATGATGAGGTATAGTTTTGGTCCAGATATTTTTCTTTAGGTATTTATTTTGTTTTCTTGATGATGATCTGGTTTACTGCTAAAAAAGCAAAACCTCAAAATTCATTGACTATAAATGCTACATTCTGAGAACTTAGGAAAAATAGTAATAGATTTTATGTTGCGGCAAAGAGAATAGAAAAATCCAGCCTAATAGTTTGAGGAAGAGTCAGGTGAAAGGAGGATACCAGGTTATGGTTGATCAAGACTAGGCTCCTTAGGTAGATCAGTTGTTGTTGAAATACTAACCTTAGATTTGGAAAGATTTATTTCATGACAACTGTAGAAGAGGTAACTAGCTCATATAGACAAAATAATGATGGACCTAAATCAGCTTTATTATTTGATTGTGCTAGACTTGATTGAACTCTTTCCATTCATTCATTTCACAAACATTTGTTGAGCCTTTATTATATAGTAGGTGCTATGCCAGACACATGGAGGATTAAAGACAAATAATATTTCCCCTCAGGGAGCTGACAGTCAAGCAGAGAAATGAAAACTGCAGACATAGGAGTTTCAGGAAAGTAGGATAATGGCATGATTAGGTTTGCCTTTTGGAGAGAGTTGAGGGTGTGAGGCTAGAATCAGGGAGCATCATCATGGCAGTGCAGTGGAGGAAGAGACAGTTCCCGAGCTTTTCAAAAGTGCCATTGCCCGCATTTAGTGATTGTATTGGAGGAAAAAGGAGGAGACAAGGAGTGTTCCAGATTTCTAGCCAGGAGATCTGAATGGATAATGATGTGATTTATTTAGTAATTTCTTATTCTCTTGGAGTAAAAATAGATTTAGGGGCAAATCAAATTAATTTTGACTTGGTAGTTGGAAGAGAGTTAACTTGGGTGATATTTTTGATATAGGGTTCAGAGTTCAGGAAAAAGGTGGTGGAGATATTCCCAGTTGCCAGGAAATATTTGACTATTGAAGCCCTTGGGCTTGGATTCCATTGCTTAAAGAAAGAAATTTAATCATCATCTTTTCGATAAATCTTCTGCCAAAAGGTATGTGAGTCGACCTAAGAAAGTCATTAGACTTATACACAACCCATTTTCCTGAAGATCCCCCTGGAAGAAGTAAGATATGAAGAAATTCAAGAACCATTTTATGTAGGGTTTGTTATTTTTTTTTTTTTTCATTTGTAGCAGTCACTAATAGGGGAGATTTAGTAGTCTGAACAGTAACTTCCTTTATCCATATCCTTCCTTCTGAGGAATGTTTCAGGTTTTCTAAATTTTCTTAGGGCTAAAACAATTTTGTATTATTTTTGGCAGATGAGAGTGTTTGAACACTGAGCCGTTAAACTTAAAAATTTAGCATGAACCTCTTGCCCTAGTACAAATATCCCATTTTAAATGTGCCAAAATAAAATTGGGACTTTGAAAATAGAGGACCAATTTGTACTTGTAATCTGTTCCCACCTATTTTGTGAGGTCACAGGATAAACCAGAACTAGATGATACAAATGTCTTTGAAGTCTAAGGATCAACGTGGCATGCCAGATGGGATGATTAATTTGTTTCCTTTCTGGGTCCTGATTCCTACTGGTGGCAGCTGAACCTGTAGGTCCTCACACATACTAGGTGACCCCTGTAGGTGCCCAATGAACCTGTAGATCCCCTCCCCCATCCCCCGCCACAATGTTCTGGGTCATTACTGTGCTTTTTTTTTTTGGTCTGTATTTGGAAAATTGAGGTGGAAACATTCATGATTCTAAAACCTCTGTCTCACCCACTGCTCTCCCTTGAAGCAGTATTCTTTTTTTCCCCAGCTCTAACAGATCTCTGCCTGTTGACCATTTTTCTTTGAAGTTTTGAGTTGCACTAAAATATTTATAATGTGGGACAAGTACTTGAAAAGGATTTTAGTTCCCATAAGATGTATTTCTTGACTTACTGAGGTCTTTTGATGATAAAAACTCACATAGGGTTTCAGATCAAGGGTTGCTTAATTTACGGAACCCCTTTGACATCAGTCAGCAGTTGCACACTCATTAAAGAATGAGCTCCAGATCTCCTCTGGAGGAGCCAACAATGGCTCTGTTTTTTCCTGGCTATTTGTGGCCCTGTTGATCACACTGGCATTAGGCTCTGCTGCAGCACTTATAGATGGTTTTGTGGATGCCTCAGGAACCAGGAGGGTGTCCTGCACCCCAAATGTTTGAGTATCCATTAACTGGGCTTGTACTGGAGATGGCAGCAAATATTTGGTGACCTGGAAAGATCCCCAAGACAGTAACTTCACAGGGGGGAAGGAATTGTTTGCATGAGCCTTATACCCTTAGACTGATTTGCAGAACCTGGCATGTTGGAACCAGCCAACATACATTATTGCTCAGTGTTAGAAGTTGTGCAGCAAATAGCAATATGCTGAGTAAAGAATTTACTGCTTTAAGGAAGAGAAATAAAAACTGGAAAGAAAAGAGAAGAAGGGTCTTCAGAATCAGAGAGGCTTGTTTAATGTCTGTAGTGTGAATGTGTCTTTTATCCTCCAACTGCAGATATCAGAGTCAAATTCAGAGTCTCCAGAAACCAAAAATAGCTGCAATCTTGTGGGAGGGAGCAGCTTTTCCTTCTGCCTCCTTAGTGTGACATATCTTCCAGATGATTGGATTAGCAAAAAAAACAAAAACAAACAAACAAACAAAAAAAAACCCCAAACATTCAAAATAAGCAAATTGATTTAAGGCTTCTTGAAACTAAAGTTTGTTTGGTGTCTTGGGCACAGAGTCATGGAATGTGAACTGCTTTAGAAAGTCAGTCTCATTTAGGATAGCTAGGGCAATAAGGCGAGAGAGACATAAAAGGGATACAAATAGGTAAAGAGGAACTGAAGCTATCATTATATGCTGATGGCATGATTCTCTATATAGATAACCCCCAAAAAAATCCACAGAAATATTCCTTGCAATAATAAACCAGTTCAGTAAGGTAGCTGCATACAAAATCAACACACGGAAGTCGGTAGCTTTCCTATATGCAAAAAGTCAAATAGAAGAAGAAGAAATCAGAAAAACCATCCCATTTACCATCAAACCAAAAAAAAAAATTAAATACCAGGGAATAAACCTAACAAAAAACATGAAAGAACTATACAAAGAAAATTTTAGAGCACTGCTAAAGAGATAGAAGACTTAAAGAAATGGAAAGATATTCCTTGTTCATGGATTGGAAGAATTAATGGCCATCCTACCAAAGACAATCTGCAGATTCAACACATCCCAATAAAAATTCCAATGACATTTTTTAAAAGGCTAGAACAAAAATTACTGAAATTCATATGGAATAACAAAAGACCTCAAATATCAAAAAGCCTCCTGATCAGAAAAAAAGACAACTGAGGTATTATAATTCCAAATGTCAAACTATACTACAAAGCCCTAATAATTAAAATAGCGTGAGACTGGTGTAAAAACAGACAGGACAATGGAATAGAATTGAGTGCCCTGAAATAAAACCACACATATATAGTCAACTAATCTTTGACAAAGGAGTGAAAAACTTACCTTGGAACAGAGATAGCCTCTTCAATAAATGGTGTTGGGAAAACTGTACTAAAACATGCAAAAAATGGACCAAGACAACTCCCTCACACCATGTACAAAAATCAACTCAAAATGGATAAAAGACTTAGAGGTTAGACCTGAAACCATAACATACATAGAGGAAAACTTGGGCAAAACCCTCCATGAATTACAATTCAGAAATCCCTTTCTGGAAACATCTACAGATGGCAAAAAAAATGAAGAAAAACATAAACAGATAGGACTACATCAAACTAAAAAGCTTCTGTACAGCAAAAGAGACAATAGAAAAAACTAGAAGCCCAACCGAATGGGGAAAAAATTTTGCCCTCCACAGGAGTGATAAGGGTTTAATAATAAAGATCCACAAGGAATTCACACAACTAAACAAAAGCAAAACAAAAAGTTGGGGGGGGCTAAATCCCTGGGATTACAAAAAATGGGGAGAAGAACTAAAAAGATACTTCTCCAAAGAGGAAATGCAAATGGCCAACAGGCACATGAAAAATTGCTCAATGTCACTAGCAATAAGGGAAATGCAAATCAAAACCACAATGAGATACCACCGTACACCAGTAAGAATGACCCACATCCAAAGAATGGGCAACAGGAATTGCTGGTGAGGATGTGGAGAGAAAGGAACACTACTACACTACTTATGGGAATGTAAACTGGTCCAACTACTGTGGAAAGCTGTGTGGAGGGCCTCAAACTAATGCAATTAGAACTACCATTTGACCCAGCAATTGCTCTCTTGGGTATCTACCCATAAGAGACCTCAATGTGGATACAAAGGGACACCTTTGCTCAGATGTTTACCACAGCACAATTTATAATTGCAAGGACATGAAAGCAACCTAAATGCCCCAAAACAGATGACTGGATGAAAAAAATGTGGTATATATACATGAGGGAATATTACTCATCAATTAAAAATGACAAATTCGACGATTTTATGACAACATGGATGTATTTAGAAGAAATCATATTAGCAGAAATAAGTCAAAAAGAAAAAGACAGAAGCCAAATGGTTTCACTAATATATGGGATATAGTGAAAAAATACGCAAAAGCCTTGAAGAAAAGTCAAGACAAGCTAAGCACCAAACTGAAGCACACAACTTTGGGCAGAAGGGAAAGGGGAGGAATGGAGGGGAGGGTGGGGGCGGTAAATACCTGGGATTACAATGATGTGAAATTTATATATAAATAAATTAAGGGAAAAAAAAAGAATGTCGGTCTCAGCTTTCTTACTGTCTCCACTTACGTGGTAGAACATGGGGGTAGATAAAAGAATTATAAGACACTTAAGGTAAAATACCACTAATCATTAAAAATCATATTTCTAAGTGACATTTATTATTAGGGAAAATTTTCACTGTGTAATGTTATATGATAAAGCAAGAAAATATATCCTCATACCTATAGGGTCCCAAATAAATTAGTTTTGAATAAATAACATTTCCTAGATGAATGAGGTAAGAACTGTATGTCTGTGCAAAAAATAAGAGTCCATATCGTGGACTTCAAAATATGAGGTTCTTTGACTCTTGAAGTGAAAATTTATAGACTCACAGGAACTAGTGGTCAAGAAATCTGGGTGTCATTCAAGTGTTTAGCCCCCTGGAGTTCATGTTTGTTGCCTGAAAACTGATGGTCTCCTCTAGAATGGTCCCTGAGGGGCCCATCTGGGTCTCACATGTCCTGAGTTGTGATTTGAGATTCTAGACAAGAAGCAGTCATTGAGAAGGATGCCACCAGATGTATCTCATACAGTTCTCATCACTTCATCAGTCATACTTCAGCAACCTTGACCTTCTATTGTTTTCCATCATTTATATGATTGTCTTGAATTTCTACCTCCTGAGCCACTCCTTGCTGGCTGTGTAAAGAGAACTCTTGATTTATTAATCAATTAATCAGCGCATACTGAGTAGCTGTTCAGGATAGTTAAACAGGGAAAACAAAATGCTGAAACCCATAATCAAGATGGGTCATAATTAAAACCATCCTCCCACTCCTGATCTTCCTGCCCATCCAGTATACCCCACACTACCTCCCTGACCCACAGTTCATCAGATCCTTTTCAGCTTGATGGGGCTTCTGGCCATAAAGCTGATGGTAAATTTCAGAAAGACATTTTCTTCTGATGTACTCAAGAAAAATAACCTTAAGATGAACCTCACTGATTATTTGTAAACACTGCTGAGTCTTAAATGTTCACCAGGCATCCCAAATGATGTAATGACTCTGTTCATATGTATAGATATTGTACTCTCCTGCCTTAGTTTCCTTCCCATCATCAGGGAGCTAGATGGACCTTACAGGAAGGTAGGCCATGGCCTATCTCACAGATTAGAGTTGCCTTAAGACTAAGTAAGCTATCCAAGGTCACACAGCTATTTAGTGGGGAACTGGAACTAGAACTCAAATATTAAAATAGAAAATCAGCATTCTCAGTACAATCTAACTCTCTTATAAAAATTAAAGCACAGTGAATGAGAGGTGCTCACTTAATAAGTTAGCAAGGTGAAATTTAATAAATTAATCTTCTGATTCCTTTAGATATGCACTTCTAGAGTTTTTAAGAGGAGCTTGCGAATTATTTGTCAAGAAGGTACTTTTTAAAAAAAATTGTCAGTATATCAGATGGATGTGGACACAGGCAACTTGTTGTGGAGCAAATGGACTGCCGAGCAGTGGCTCGACTCTGGACCAGACTCTGTTTGGTTTGGTTTACTTCCAGTGACACTTAGCACACTCCACTAATGAGGCCAGGATTTTCTTAGACTCTGTTTGGGGTCATAAGTGACCTTTCCATCTGTTATCAATTGTCCATGGGTCACAGGGCCAGAAGGCTACAATGTGTTGATTAGGATTGACTGCACTCACCCTCATTGTGCCCGGACACTCCTTTGTATATATTTAACAGACACCTTGGGAGGATTCAGATACCGTTATAATTCTCTAGTGGGCATAAGGAGAAGAATCTGGAGTGTTACTTGGCCTGGTAGAAGGATGCTTAGAAATATCTAAAGTGTTAATTCTCTGAAAGTCCTTGCTAGACAAATTTTATATTTGTCAAATTATGTTTGTCAATGGTAGGCTCTTCTGCCAATCTGACTGCTCATTTCTGTTGAACGTCAATCAAACAGTCAAAACCCTTGTGATACATCTGGGGTTTAATTCATAAACTAGACATCTGAATTGCATTTGCCAGCCTTGGAATTATAGGTTCTGTTCTTTTTTTTTTCTTGTGTGTTCCCTAGGACCCTGCTTTCTCGGCTGTGATTCATGACAAACTCCAGGTGCCCAACACCATCCGGAAGGCATGGAATGACAGGGACAACCGTTGTGACATTTGTGCCACTCACCTGAATCAGCTAAAACAGGAGGCCATCCAGATGGTGCTGACCTTGGAACAGGCTTCTGGCAGTGAGCACTATGATGGCTCACCTGGCTCACCTCCACCCCTCTCCAACATTCCTTCCCTGGTTGGTTCCCGGCATGTAGGGGGGCTCCAGCAGCCAAGGGACTGGGCCTTTGTGCCCTCTTCCTATGCGACTTCCACCTACACAGGCTTTGTCACCAGCAAGCACAGCAGCAAACCCAACAGCCTTGGTGTCAGCAATGGAGCAGAGAAGAAGAGTGGATCCCCCACCCAGCAGGCAAAGGTTAGCCTCCAGATGGCCACCAGTCCCAGCAATGGGAATATCCTCAACTCAGTGGCCATTCAGGCTCACCAATACCTAGATGGCACCTGGTCCTTGTCAAGAACGAATGGGGTCACCCTGTACCCTTATCAGGTAAGTAGCTTATGGTCAGGGTGGCAGAATTGAAGCAGAAGGGTGGGAGGCATTTATTATGGCAACTCTTGTCTTTCTGAGCATTCCTCAACTCGTAACTTAGTCTTTTCATTGGACCTCATTGGATATTGCTAAATAAAAATAAAATAGATGAGGGATAGTGTCCATGCTGGTACCACACTTTCATTGTCTATACCATTCCAAAGAGGTGTAGATGCCCTTCCAAAGTCTCCTACCTTCATTGGCTTTCATCCTTTTCTGTTTGCAACTCATACTAAATACTGTTGAGATTAAGTTACCAAGCATGTTTCAATCAGGGAAGAAAACTGGTGTAAAATGATCACATGTCATTTCTCACTTGTCACCCTGCTATACTGAGTGGTGGATGTTCTTCTGCTGTAACACAGGGACACAGGCTTTTCTGTCTAGCATGTCATTGTCTTTCAGAGTCCTGTAGCTTTTTCCCAGATCTTGCACTGACAACCAGAAAATGAGAAAAGAAAGAGGTTGTGTGAAGAATGTCCAAAAGGATTTGGGGATCCAGGCTGGAAGAGGCATACATAACTTCCATCCATGTATCCAGAGCATGGATGCTCTCTGGCTCTACCTTCTGTCAAGGGAGATGGGGATCCTAATCTATCCCTGTGCCCAGGAGAATGAAAAAAGAAACAAGTTGAATGAATAGGTATCATGGAAAGAAAGTGAGGAGCATTGGTCATTATCTTAAGAAGTTACTGTTCTTGAACTGCTAAATTTTCCATCTATGGGGTGCTTCGTAGTTGATAAAAAGAGTCCGGGTATCATTTTATTAACCCCACAACAAGCCTGTGAGGTGGTAAGAGCAGATGTTAAGTCTTCCTTTGAAAGATGGGAATGTGACACTGAGGAACTGAGGGACCAGTGGTCACAGCTAATGATGACCGCATGCCAGCTCTCCCCTGCCCTGGGAACAGGTTCCTACCAAGCTGTTTCCAGCTTTTCCAGCTTACTCCTGAGCAGTCTCCAGTCATCTTTCCAGGCTTGGAACACTGTTGGAAATGGCTCATATCTTGACTTGTAGGGACCTGATTGCCACTTTACTTTTGAACAGAGTGTTCTAACTTTGAATGTAAATATAGTGGAGAAACCCGAGGCACCCTGGATGGGATTTCATAGGCTAATATAACTGAGCATAGATCTGACTGGGACAGGAACCAGAATAACATTTTTCTACAATTGAGTGTTAAGGGGTTATTGTTGTCTTCAATTTAAAAAAAAATTCTATTTAGAAGATTATAAATAATAATATAAGATTTGTGAAGTAAAATTTAAAATATTAAAAAAAACTTATTTTTTTCTTTTAAAGCATCTTGCCTTAGTTTTTTTTTTTCTTTTAAAGTACCTTGCTTTATTTCTTTTTATGTTAATAAAAAAGATTTTAAATAAGACTTTTAAAATCAACATTGTGCAGAAATAGTCAGTGTAACCTTTGGGTATGTTTCTTCCCAGTACTTTATACACACAAAATTTATAAATTTATGATTATGTTCATTTCTGTGGACTGTTTTTCATTTGCCACATTGTGCCTATCATATAGTTTTCTAAAATCTCATCTTTAATAGTAGCATGATTTTTCACAATACAAATACTATTTCTTTTTGAGTATGTCCTAGTTAATATAACCAAGCATCGGTAACTAGATTTATGGTTTTGTGCTCTGTTGCACATCATTCTGCCCAGGTCATATTTTTGATGCACTCCAGGCTGTGTTGGTTACATAGGCAACTCACATTTCACCCCACAGGGCCCCTCACAGCAGTCACAACATGTATCAGGTGCTTGTTAGAAGACCCAGCTGATGTACAGAGCTAGTGAGCAAGGGTAGAAGACCTTAAAACTGATGCTTTCATATAAAATATTCAAAATTGAGGAATGTTGTACCAAAGAGAAAAGCTAAAGATGCTGCTTTGAGCAAAGATGGATGGTGCATTTCTTTTACTTGTCCAAGAGCTTTTTCTGCTCTTCCTCTTCTTCCCTCACCTCAAGTGATGAAGAATTTCCTGTACAGTAACAAATATTTTTTGAATTTTGACCGAGTGCCAAATTATGTTAGGTGTTTAGTGGGGCTCCTGCCTCAGATGGGAACTCAGGCTCCTGTTCTGTGGTGCTTAGGGGAAGAGGCTGGTGAACTGCCCACTATGAGATAGGTAAGGGAGTGAAAGAGTCAGGGCTGGTTGGCTGCTTCAAGATCACTTAGAATAGCTTGCAGTCCAGCCAGGGGGGTCTTAGTGGGTGGATGTGTCCAGATACAAAGGTGCTCATGTGAACCACTCATGTAAAATCATCTTGGGTAAAAATGATGGCTTGATTGCTTCTTTCCAACTCCAGAACAGACAAATTCATGCATTCCCCCTGAGTAATAGTTAAAGGGATCAGAGGAAATGTCTCCAGGATAAAGAGATTACCAGAAATGTCTCCAGGATAAAGAGATACCAATCTGGTTGTGAATCAGTGTCCCTGTTTTGTGACAGTGTCATCCTGATGCCCTGGGGTGGGGATTCTGGGACTGGCTAGACTGAGAGTCTCCTGTTGTGGACATCTCCCTGCAGTAAATATCCCGCAGTCACAGCCTAGCCAGCACACAGAGATGGTTGACTGCTCTGAAAGTTGACCTCACTATTCTTGCTCACTCACACTCCCTCTTCCCTCCCCACCGAGCAGATGGCTCTCTGGATTTGTGCCAGAGCTATTTCCTGGGCAGAGAGGCATCTAGACTTTATAGCTACCCAGAATGCTGCTCTAAACATGCACCGCTGGATCCAGTAGGAGTGAGGGAGAAGAGAGGACTTTTTTCCCTGTCAGCTCAGGGAGGATGACAAAGATAAGGACTGATTTTTTCATAGGGATCATGGTGGGGCTCTCATGCAGGTGACAGAAAAGTCCCTTGAATCCGTAGGCCCCTGGAAAGCAGTGTAACAACCTTGAAGGGTTGGGGAGGTGTTTCCTTGATTCTCTTTTTCTAAGTCCTTCATATTTCTAAAGCATCTCCAGAAAGAACAATAACTTATAAAGTATTATAGAAAAACAAGAATCTATCCTTAGGAGGCATTGAGATTACATCAAAAATGCTGAATACACCATAAAGTTGATTTTTCATTAAATACCTTAGAAAGTTAATTTCATAGAAGATGATAAGAGGAATACTTTCAAGAAAGACATTCTTCTACTAGTTTGCAGATTTCTAACAATCTGTACAAAGCAAATTTTGCACTGTTGAGTACAAAATATTCTAGAATCTTCATCTGATCATGAATTTTGACATTGAAAAGACATGTTTGGATTAGTTCCTTGTAGTCAACCATAGATTAATTAGCTCTTTTTGAATGGCACCTGCTTTGACCCAATTTGTGTTCAGTGTGCCAAATAACTGTGAAGAAGACTCTATACATAATACTTAGAATCACAGAATGTGATGTTTCCAATTCAGGATGATAGAACCCATATCAGTTTTTATCACTGTGGAAGATTTGGAGACAGCCCTACCTAGTTCAAGCCCATGACTTTATAACTGTTGACTTGTTTAAAGAAAGCTTCAAACTCAGGGAAGCACCAAAAATGTTTGTCATAACTGGCCTTATTTGGGGGACAAAATTTTAACCAAGATCTAACCAGACCAAGATTTTAGGTGTAAGCTACCAGTTAATTGGCTGCAAACTAATCTTTTTTTTTTCCTCCTCTTTAAAAAAAAAAAAAAACTCATTGATTTATTTGTTTTGCATTGTTGTGGTCCCCATATTTCTCCCACCACCATATCACCCATCACCATTTCCCCTCATAGTCTTTCCCCTTGTTTTACCTCTCATCCTTCTCTCTCCTTTGCTGGATGTTTCATTCCTATAGTCAACTTGTCCTTTTGTTTCATTTAGCTAATTCCACATATGAGACCATCCATTATTTTTCTTTTCCTTTTGACTAATTTCAACTAGCATAATCCCTTCCAGCTCCATTCATGTTGTTGCAAATGGCATGATTTTATCATTTTTCATTACTAAATAATACTCTATTGTGTAAATATACTGCAGCTTTTTCATTCATTCATCTGTTTTGAGGCATTGGGGTTGTTTCCATATCCTGGCTATTATAAATAGTGTTGCAATAAATATAGAATACAGATATCCTTTTGAATTAATGTTTTTGTATCTTTTGGGTAGATTCCCAGAAGTAAGGTTGCTGGGTCAAATGATAGATCCATTTTCAGTCATTTGAGTGTTCTCCACACAGCTTTCCAATGTGGTTAGAACAATTTGCATTCCTACCAACAGTGTAAAAGTTTTCCTATCTATGCACATTTTTTCCAGCACTTGTTGTTATTACAAAACTAATCTTTAACATGAAATATGTTAATAATACTCAATGAATCCTTGATGCAATGAAAAGGACCCATATGGTGTTTTGATGTTATACACAATACACTGGAAAGTATATAGAATTTTATTTCATATTATTTTAATATATTGAACTTTCAAGAAAATTGAAGATATTTATATAATAAGTCCAAAGTGGATCATTAATGTGATGACTTATTCAATGTGTGTTCTTTGAATGGAAAGAAGTTGTCTGATAACATTTTGTTTTTTTCAAAAGCATCCATTGGTATTAACGTCAGCGATAATATTAGACTAACTCTGACTGAAGTTGGTGTGGGATTATCTCTATCATATCTTTAGAAATTCATTGCATATAGTAAACACGCTTAGACTTTACATTTTAAAATATAGGGAAGATGCTCATGAGCAGTAGCAATTTGGCAACAACTCAAGGTTTGCACAACTCTAGTATCTCTGTATTTAAAACTTTCTCTTCAGAGGTTAGACGTGTTGGGAGAATTTGGTGCTGGTGCTTTTTATAGAGATCTTCCAAGAGCCCTGTGGCAGTAAGGTAATATTCTCTGAGACTTTATGATGGATTCATAGAAATAAGAAACATGTATTAGTATTACTGCTGAGTGTGAGAGCTGCATGAGTTCCTTCCTCATTCAGGCACATTTAAAAATGGATCAAGGACAGCTGTTTGTAGCAGTCCAGGAGTGGAGGCAGCTTCCCATTCATGTGTCTGTCTAGCCAGGGCAATAGTATGAGGTGCTACAATTTGACATTGAAATGTATTTTTAATGTGGGTTTTTTTGTTTCCTCCCATTTATTACAGGAATATTATTTATCTTTATTCTTTTTGACAATCTTGAACACAAGAAAAGGAATCAGTTTGTATATTCAGTTATGGAGAGATTATTTGTCAAGGATAGTACTTAGGGAGAATTTCTAAAGGTTTGTCATATCTTGTAAATATGGGTGGGACCATGATAGGAAGGGAACACCCAAACTTCATCAGAAAAATGTTAGCGGTGTTATTTGTCTTGTCATTTTCCTGGCGTGGTAAACTGAATAAGCTCCAGTTCCCACAAAGATGTTCATATCCTACTCCCTTGAAACTGGTACCTTGGCTATATACCTTATATACACAGCAAATGGGACTTTGAAGATCCAATAAAATTAAGGATTTTGAGATGGAGAGACCTTCCTGGGTAGTCTGGGTGGACAATTCAGTGATTGTCACAAGGTCCTTATGAGCGATGTGTA
>PVHY01020926.1:0-24751 GCA_004024945.1 Uropsilus gracilis
CCGCCTGCAATCTGCGCCAGTAACATCGCGATGTAGGGGACGGAGGAAATTATGAGGAGCAGGGAGTCAGGAGCTTGAAAATTATGGGGCATCTACGATCTGTGACCATGTAAATGTGCAGAGATTGTGCTGAATAAAGAGACAGAGCAGGAGCTATCCTGCCTGCGTGTGACTATTCAGGGACTTTCTTTTTCGTTCTCATTTCCTATTAAAGAAGTGTTTTTAAAAAAGTTAAAAAGGAAGCCGGGCGTGGTGATGTGCACCTGTAATCCTAGTTACCTGGGAGGCTGAGGCTGGGGATCACTTGAGTCCGCGGGTTCAAGGCAAGCCTCGGCAACATAATGAGACCTAGTCTCTTAAAAAAAAAGTTAAAAAGAAAGAAAAGCAAGTCCTTTCAGGGTAGGAGTGCTGCATTAACACGTGTGTCCACAAGATGATGACAGAGCCACAGACTGCTGCAATTTCAAGAGGGTTGCTAATGGAGGGGTGTCCCACCTTCATGACAGTCCTCTTGGCTCTCCACTCTCCACACTGGAATCTCAAGCCCTCACTGGGTCAGCCGTCTGCCCCTAATAGAGGGTCCCTCTATCCAGCTTGTCCCTATATCCCTCTATCTGTAACTCAGAGACTGTCCAAAGAGCCCTCACATTCAGGTGCCAGGTGGGCACATGTTTGGGGGATCGATGACTGCAGGCACACGACACACCTGCCTGCAATCTGAGGCAAAGCCATCACACTGTGGGGGAGGGAGGAGAGATTATGAGGAGCAGGGTCTTGGGAGCTGAAACATGATGGGGCATCTACAGGATGTGTGACCCATATAAACCGTGCACTGAATTTATCACCAAATAAAGAGACAGAACAGGAACTAATCTGCTCGCATATGACAGTGCAGACAACTTTGTCTTTCTCCATTTTCTATGAGGGAAGTGCTTTAAAAATTAAAAAAAAAAAATCCCAGTCTCTTTGGAGGTCAGAATACTGTAATTCCTATTGTGTCCACAAGACAGCGACAAAGCCACTACATACCCGCAGCCTCCCTACTCCCTAAGGCTGTAGACCCCACTCAGTCTGGTCTAAGTTTAGGGATTTGACGCTCAGGTCATGATCACTGCCATCCTCCTTGCTCTCCACTCCATACACTGAACTCTCAGCGTATCGGGTCAGGCATCTACAAATGATAGCCCGTCCTTCAGGCAGCTCCTCCCTAAAATCTTCCACCTGTATAACTCAGTAAATGTCCAATCAGTACTAATATAAAGATCCCTCATAGAACAGTCTCAGAGGTTCCATGACACAGGTGCACTGAAGTTATTTTCTGTCATGTGAGTGGTGACACCACATGTGGGAAAGAAGGTTTTCGGGAGAAGCAGGAACTCATGAGTGGGAAGTTGGTGGAGCACCTCTAGGTTTTGTGATCCACGTAAAATAGCCACTGAGGGTGTGAGACAGAGCAGCAGTGTGCTTTCCCTTTTACTGTGCTGCTGACACGCATTTGTTGTCCTTTCCTAAAAAACCGGTCCTTTTAAATTCTGAAAACAAAAAACTAGACCATCAGAGAACTTCTGCAATTCCACCTGTGTCCACAAGACGGCGACGTCACCACGCGCCGGCAGCCTGCTGAGAACGGCTGACCCCTCTCAGCCCCGTCATGGTCCAAGGTCTGAGCTTCAGGGCACCTCAGCCACAGGCCTTCTCGCTGCCCCTGTCCAGCCTAGTCTCGGCCCCTCATGGGGTCAGGGGTAGCCCCCGAGGGCCTGTCCGTTCAGGCGCCCCTCTCTCTTGCCCTGCGTCCTAACACCTCTCAGGGCCGCACACCAGCTCTAGGGGGGGAATCTCCCTGACCCCAGGGCAGCCGATGCCCATCACGGGCACCAGATACCCCGGCCGCTCCCCTCCCCGCCCGTCTCCCCGCCCCTGTTACCTCGCAGTCCCATGAGGCTCGCCGAGCCGGTCTCCCTTCGCGAAGCGATCTCAGCCGTGTAGGGACCACGCGTGTCCCGTTCTCTGCGGGCTCCAGGGTCCCGTCCGGGGCTGCCGCCTTCCAGAGGCCCCTCCAACGCCTGCCACGTGGGGGAGGAAGCCACACGGACGCACGTCACTGTCCTCCGTGACCCCTGGGGTCAGCGCACCTTCCCTGCAGCCGAGGGGCTGCGGCTCCAGCAAGGGAGGAGGCCAGGCGCCCCGGCCAGCCCAGCCCTTCCCCCTCCTGACCGGGCGGGAGGACGGGGCCTCTGAGCAGCGAGAGAGGCCGGACCCATGCTCGTTCCCGGGGACACACACCTCCTTCCTGTGACTCCAGTACCAGCAGGGCCTGGCTGGCGGTCTGTGTCCTTCCCCTTCTTCAGAGGCCTGACCTGGCTCCGACCCGGGGCTCCCCACCCCGGAAGAGTTCCCTCCAGGCCAGGAGGCAGTTGGGGTGATTACATGGTCTCAGGGACCCTAATCCGGGGACCCGGGCTGTGGCCCCTGGTGACTTCCATGTAGGCTGGGAGTGGATGACAGAAGCTGCTCCTGCTCCCATCTCAGAGCACCTGAGGTCCCTGAGGGCATCTCTTTCCATGGAACCCTGAGTCTGGGGGTCCACGTGCGGCTGACACAGCTCCTGGGTCATGCGGGAGGACCCGGAGCTCAGAACGGACATGGCTTTTGGAGGACTGGCCCCAGATGTCCCAAGGTGGTCCAGCAGGCCGTCCCCCCAGCGGCACCCTTGATCTCCCGGGGCAGGGTCACTGGGGCCTGCAGTGTTAGAGACATGGACTGGGCCTCCTGAAGGCAGACTATGCATGGCAGGCCTCTTGGTGATGGCGTGGGAGGCAGCACATATGGTAGAGAAAGGAACATCTTGTAGCAGGGGGGCTGGAGCTGGGTGGCTGCACAGAAGAGCATGAAGTTGAGGCATATCCCACTGTGAGTACAGAGGCCATGGGGGCTTGGGGGGGCCCAGAGGCCACAGGAGGCCCCACACCTGGGAGGGGTGCCCCCCATGGCTGCTTGTGCCTTGTTGATCTGTGTGAGGACTCAGATGCCCCGTCTTCTGTGCTGAGGCCCAGTGTGCATTTCCAGGAGGACTCCATGGCCTGGGTCCTGCAGGCAGACAGGGTGCAGTGGGCACAGCTTCTGTGGGCATTGTCCCTTCTCATCAGCATCCCCACCATGTGTCCTGGGGAGTAGATATGGGTTTGGGAATAACTTGGAGACAATCATTTCCCTGTGAGACCAGCAGAGAATGGAGCAGCACAGATGAGTATCTGCACAGAAATGGGGAAAGAGCACATTGGTGGGGGGCTCCCTTACTCAGCCCCATTAGATGGCTCCCAGGGGCTGCAGGCCTGGTCAGTTCCCTGCAGTTGTCTGTGTCCTGGCGCTCGATGGCCTCTGTTGAACCTTATTAAAGGTTCAGAATGGTATTTTGGGGCCTCCAGAAAACCAAGAGGGACCCCAATACTTGAGTCCAGTTTTCAGAATATCCCATTTATAATTCTGGTTCTCGAGGTCATCGTCTACTGCTTGATGGCCTCCAAGTCTGGGGTCTCGGTGGGGACCTCTTCACAGGTCCCAGAGGAAGCCAAAAAGCTGCTTCTACTGTGGGTCTGACGTGGCCGTGAGGTCTGTGTCTGGGGCTGTAACTGGTATTTTTTAAGCTAGTGAGTTGAACTCTTTACTATTTTATGTACTTTTAACTACATGTATTAGTGGAAATTCTTCATTCTTAGTGGCTTCATTATAGTGAGAACCCACCTCAGCATGCGTGACTGTCTTATAGGACAGTCTAAGGTTGAACACAGATGAAGGTACCTCCTCATTCCAGGTGTGTGAGTTGCTCGCACAGACTCATTGTTCAGGTGTCACAAGACATGGTGATTCTTAGGCCAATACCTTTCATTTCTCTGTAATAAGAAGTCAAAAGTAACCAATAAAAATGAGACCTTAATGCTTTCTTAGTTTACATTATTTGCATAATTAAAGGATATTTAATGAATTTCGATGATTTAATTTAACTCTCAAAACTCTAATGTTGCAGTTACCTAGAATTTTTGAGAGTCTAATAAATCTACTGCTGGAAGCTCACTTAGATATTCAACCCCATGGTTGTTATAAAAAATGCAAATAGATGCTGCCAGGTACTGAGCCCTCAGCCACCCAGCCTGCCACACTCCTTTTGGGGTTGGGGGAACGCAAGGTAGGGGTGGGTCCCCGCGGCCTGCCAGGGAGGTGGGAAGCGGCCGTGGGAGATGGGGTAGCCCCGCCCACATGCCTGGTTCAACCATGCAGCAGGGCACTGAGCCCCCCTCCCCTGCTGGATGTGCGGGGTGGGGGGGGGTTACATTGGTGGAGGGTAGTGGGTGGTAGGGGTCATTCCCTCTGGTCTTCTCCAAATCCACTCAACCCTCACCAGAAGCAACTAATGAGCAATTCAAGGGCAGTTGCACACGATCACAGGGGTGAGAAACAAAGAAGTATTCCTGAACAATGAACATGTCAGATCCATGGGACACAGGACTATAAGACTGATTATAGAGACAAACGACCTCGAAAATACAACCACTGTGATCTACAATGATAGGAACAGAATTTCCCATTCAGAGATGCCTTCAGCATGAGCAAAGGACCCTCCCACTTTAGGGGGTGAGGAAAGCCACAGAAAAGGGCGATGGTCCCATGACAAACCAGATCAACCATCTGCCAGGGCCTATCTCGATCAAAAAAACTGGTGCACAAACTTTAGCCGGGAGAAATGCTCCCAATGCCAGCAACCAGAACTACAAAATAAAGAAGGAGCAAAATATGACAGAAGATGGGTTGGAGCAGCCGACCAGAAAGAAGTAGTAGGTACTGAAAGAACACATCATGTGTGAACAGCAAAAAGACACTTGGAAAACTAAGCACAGGCCACTGTGTCCCAGGAAACCACATCCACACCGGACAAAAGGACACTGCTACAGGAAAGAAGAGGAAGAACCCAAGGGACTGAAAATTAAACAATAAATGTCAGTGAAATAAGAGATGGAGAGACCAGGGGGGTGGGATGGAGGAGCAGGGAGGAACACCCAAAAGGCAAGTGTAAACAAAACTTATTCAATAAAAAAATATATATTATTTAATAAAAAAGAAAAAAAATGCAAATAAACAGGATCATAAATGTAAGAGGAGAAATTAAAACTGACACAGCAGAAATCCAAAGGATAACTAGAGACTACTAGGAGCATATAATTTATATGCAAACAAATACAACAACTTAGACAAGAGGGACAAATCTTAGAAGTGTACAGCCACCCAACATTGAGCAAAGAGGAAATAGAGGACTTATACCAACTACCAGCAGTGAAATTGAAGCAGTCATGAAAACTCTCCCTAAAAACAAGAACCCAGGACCAGACAGTTTCACAAATGAATATCAAACATTCAAAGAGGAATAATAGTAAAGAAATATCTAATCTCTTAATTCAAGGAACTAGAAAAGAGCAACAAAAAATCCTAAAACCCAATAGAAGATAGGAAATAATAAAAATTAAAGCAGAAATAAGTGAAATAGAAATAAAAAAGACAATCTGGAAGATCAGTGAAACAAAAGCTGTTTCTTAAAAAAAAAAAAAAAGAATTGATAAGCTCCTAGCAAGGCTCACAAAGAAAAGAAGGGAGAAAGGAAACAACACCTGTATTACTAAAACTCTTCCAAAAAAAAATGAGAAAGAAGGAAAACTGCTGAATACAGTCTATGAAGCAAACATAGCCCTAATACCAAAATTAAACAAAGATAACACAGAAAAAAAGAAAACTACAAATGAATCTCTCTAATGAACATAGATTAAAAAAATCTAAATAAAATCTTGGCAAACTGAATCCAACAAAGCATAAAAAGGGTTATAACCATGATCAAATGGAATTTATCCCAGAGGCACAGGGATGGTTCAACATACAAAAATCAATCAACATAATCCACCACATCAAAAAGGTAAAACCAGAAACAATATGATCATATCAATAGATGGAGAAAAAGCATTCAATAAATTTTAGCATCCATTTATGATGAAAGTCCAGCAAAAACTTAGGATAAAAGGAACATATCTCAACATAATAAAGCCATAAATGACAAACTTAAAGCAAGCGCCATCCTTAATGAGGAAAAATTGAAATAATTTTCATTAAGATCAGGAGCCAGGCAAGGATGCTCACTCTCACCATTACTTTTCAACATAGTATTGGAAGTTCTAACTAGGGCAATAAAGCAAGAGAAAGACATAAAGTAATATAAATAGGGCAAGAAGGAATTACGCTATCATTGTATGCACATCATATGATACTTAATATAGAACCTCCCCAAAAGCCACAGAAAAGGTAATGGAAACAATAAACCAGTTCATTAAGGCAGCTGGTTACAAAATTAACACACAAAAATCTGTAGTCTTCCTATATGCAAAAAATCAGTCAGACGAAGTTAAGAAAACCACTCCATTTACCATCACACTAATGAAGATTAAATACTTGGGAATAAACCTAACAAAATACACAAAAGACCTATACAAAGAAAACTAGAAATCATTGTTAAAGGACATAGAAGAAAACAAAGAAATGGAAAGATATCTCTTGCTCAGATTAGAAATTAACATTATCAAAATGGCCAACCCACCAAAAGTGACCTACAGATTCGACACAATTCCAATAAAAATTTCAATGACATTCTTTAAAGAAATGGGGAAAATTACTGAAATTCATATGGAATAATAAAAGACCTCAATAGTCAAAGCACTCCTGAACAAAAGGAGAGAGAATGGAGATATTACACTCCCAAACTTCAAATTATATCACAAAGCCATAATAATTAAAATAGTATGGTACTGGAATAAAAACAGACACACAGACCAATGGGAGAGAATTGAGTGTCAAGAAATAAAGCCACACAGTGTGGTCAACTAATCTTTGACAAAGGGCAGTAAACATACATCGGAACAAGGTCACATGCAAAAGAATGAATCTAAACTACTCCCTTAGACCTACACAAAAACCAACTCAAAATGGATAAAGGATCTGGATATAAGACCCAAAACCATAGAATACATAGAAAAAAGCATAGGCAAAATACTTGATGACCTATAACATAAAAATATCTTTCAGGACACATTTATATGAGCAAAGAAAATGAAGGAAAGCAAACAGGTGGGGCAACATCAACCTAGGAAGCTTCTGTAAGCAAAAGAGACAATAATCAAAAGAAAGACACCCAACCAAATAGGAAAACATTTTTGTACTCCACTCAACTGACAAGGGTCTAATATCTAAGATCCACAAAGAATTTACACAACTCAATAAAAACAAGGCAAAGAGAGAATCTAGCCGGTTGAAGGGGAGTGTGCCTATTATCCCATCTACCTGGGAGGCTGAGGTGAGGAATCACTTGAGTCCATGGGTTTGGGACTACCCCAGGCAATATAGTGAGATGTGGTCTCTAAAATAGAAAAAAAAAGTCAAAAAATGGGGAGAAGACCTTAAAAGACACTTCTACAAAGAAGAACTACAAAAGGCCAACAGGCATATGGAAAGATGTTCAACATCGTTTATAATCAGGGAAATGATAATAATAAAAGCCACAACACGGTATCACCTTACATCTACTTAGAATGGCATATATATATGTATATGTATATAAGGGGTTACATATATATTATATGTTATATATATGTAACATATATATGTTATATATATATGGGGTTACAACAAGTGCGGGCTTGGATACGGAGAAAAAGGAACACTTTTACATTGCTGGTGGGAATGCAAACTGGTCCAGCCACTATGAAAAGCTGTATGGAGGGACTGAAAATGGAACTACTGAAAATGGAACTACCATTTGATACAGCAATTCCACTATTAGGAATCTACCCAAAGGATATCAAAACACTAATTCCAGAGGACACCTGTACTCACAGACACTGTTTACATAGACAGGACTTGGAAACAACACAAATGTCCCCAAACTGACAAATGGATGAAAAAGTTGTATATGGACACAATGGAATATTATTCAGCAGCCAAAAAGACAAATATGATGCATTTGTGATAACATGGATAGACCTAGAAGAAACCAGACTAGAATACTAACATAAAAAGACAAAATCCAGATGATTTCACTTATAGATGGGATACAGGGAAAACAAACAAAAGGTCAAGAAAATGTCAAAACTAACAAGATGGCAACAGAACTAAAGCAAACAGCTAGGGAGGGGTAAGGAGGGAGAGGGAAATTGGGGAAGGGATGAATACAAAGGACGATGGTTCACAGGTGATATGGTGGTGGGAGAATCCTAGGGAATACAATGATGTAAAACATAAATAATGAAAAGAAAAAAAAAAGAATTCAATGAACAACATGCTGAAGAAGTGTCACTCTAGACCACTTCAAGTGTCAGACTTTGACTTATTGCACAAATTAATGAATTCAGGTACAGGAGCTTGAATTTCCCAGTATCCTCCCTCCTGATGTATCTTATATGCAGAATGACATGGTCCTTGGACATCTGTGTATTGTTTTTGTACAATACTGTGAGATCATTGAGTAACCGCTGGATGTGGAAAGTCATGTTCATGCAGACATATTATGCCCACTTCATCATTTTCTGGGACTGTGGATTTGCTTTGTTGGATAGAAATGATTGCCGCTGAGAAACAGAGTGGGTAAAAATTGTAAGGGGACCTGGTGTGAGGGTCACCCTCCTTCCTCAGGGATCAACCACTCACAAGTCACATGGAGCTTGTCAAGTGTCTACATGAGGACAATGACCTGTGACATGTGGAAGTAGGTTAGTTAAGATGACTAGAGGAGGCAGTGGCAATATACACCCCTCACCCACTGTGCTGAACCCATAATGGTGGACAGAAACTTAGTAATTACCCCCCCACCCAGGATGCTTTGTTAGTATCAGCACCAGGAAGCTCTTCTCACTTGTCCAATGTCCTGCTCAAAGATGATTAATCACTCTTGGATGGTCACTGTGCTAGAACTTCATGTAACTTACACAGCAGGCACACCCTCTCCACATAGACTCCAGGGAAAAGGAAGATGGAAGTTGTGCTCAACAAAAGAGATTTTCATGACAGGAAGGTGTGGAACTTTTGGTCAGTGATTCTGTACTCAATACAGATATTGACCTCCCCCTGCCTGTTCTCATGACCTTGGGGCCTGAAGAAGGGTCACTTGAAAGATTGCTCATTTGAAGAGGACTTTGGTGTCTAGGACTCTGGATCAAATATTATTATGAAGGAAATATCCTCAGAGCTATGGTGACAGTTTGAACTCATGACTGGGGCTAGGAATAGAAGACAACTATTACAACATAACAAAATATTCAGAGAAAAGCCTCTGAGAAATAAGAAACATCATATTCACTGGAGAAAGACCCAGAAGTCTCACTTTAATATAAGCAATAGAAGAGGAGGCTGCTTTAATACCTTGTCTGCATATAGCACAGAAAGTCATGGCCAGTTCTTTGCTAAAGTACAAGAAATAGAATTAAATTAGGGGAACAAGAACACAGAATGCAGGAAGGAAGATCTAGAATGCTCTTTTCTCAAGTGACATGATTTGTGTGTAGAATCTTAGATATTCCACAATTAATTTAAAACTAGCCAATCAAAAAGGTTGGAGAAGACTAAATCAGCACACAAAGTAGTTCTAATTCTATACAATGGAATTGAGCTATTCAAAAAATAATTAAGAATATAATTGCTTTCACTGTAATACCAAAATCTATAAATCATTTTTGGGTATTCTTAATCAAAGATGTAGCACACTATGTATTAAAATATACAAAATGCTGTGGAGAGATTTTAAGATAAATGATGAAAAGCAACCCATTTTATGGAATGGAATGCTGACTACATTAAAATGAGAACTGCATTTCCACAGTATCAGTACAATTCCTGCCAAAACTCAATGACATACTGGGCAGAATAGTGACACCCTAATACAATTTCAAGGGACCCTCAAATAGCCAACAATGGTTTTAGAAAACTACAACACTGAGGATCTCAGACTTTGGGAGTGAATTCCTGTGACGCAGTCAACATCATGTGTGCTGACAAGAGATGCAAAAACTGTTGGAACAGACAGAAAGTCTGACAGACCCTGAGTACAAGGTCCAGTGGTTGTGACCCACCAGTGAACAGTCTCTCCCAAAGCTGGATAGTCACATGCCAAGAAATGAAGCAAAATATGCCAATGTAGACAAATTTCTACATGTTGGAATCACAACAAGATGAGCGTGAACAAGCATATCATGTATGAGGGGTGATAGTTTATAAATCATTTAAATGATAAGGGAATAATATCCAGAATATGGGAAGACTGCCTGCAAATGGCAATGACAGAAGCTCCACACGGTCCTTTCTCCTTCTCCAGCTGGACCCCTCCTGCATTTGGACTTTCTAGAGTAGCAAGCACCCCCTCCCCACATCCCATGAAAGGAGAAGCAAGGTGAGGACTTAGTTCCAGCATGAGGAATGTGACTGAAGGCCTGATGGGGCACTGGGGTTTGGGCAGAAGTTACACACAGGGAGACCAGGAGCTTCCAGAAGGTCAGCTCAGTACTGAGGCTGCAGGGTCACGAGCTGGCAGTTCTGCCCAAGTGTTCAGTGCTGACTGACGGAAAACAGTGGCATGTAAAGGGGAGATTAGATTTCCACAAAGGGTCTAGGAGAGAGTGAGGGGTAAGCAGGAGCTGGCTGGTTGGGGAGCCGACTCCTGTTCTCTGTTCTGGGTCTTCATTGTCACATCTCCCAGTGCTGAGGCAGCTGAGGGCCCTGCTGGTCTCCCCTGAGATCCTCCTCCAGATCAGCAGGTATAGAGGAGTGACTGGTGGGTGGTGAAAGACTGAGCTTGCTGAGAATAGGGACGCATGGAGCAACTATGTGAAAACTGTTATGAATACAGCAAAATTGAAGAGTGGTTCTGAAAAAAATCTCTCTTACAACATTCAAAGTGGTTAGAATAAGAATCCTAATTCCAACCATCATCTCAAGAAATAAAAAGAAGTACAAATGTGCCTTTGAAACCACTGATTCCCAGGGTAGAAAAACTTGTGATTCTGATAAAAAGACAGAAAAGATGAGGGTACAGTAGAAATGCTGCTAGGTCGGTACATTTAGGGGAGAGCCGGCAACTCTATGGACTGTCAGGGGGTGGGGAGGAGACCCCACTCATATGTTCTATTGTCCTTGGAAGCACAGCTGGAGTTGCTCAAACCCTGTAACTGGGCAACATGGAAGTGACAGGCCAGGGGCTGGGGGGGGGGCAGCATCTAGAGCACCCACATGGTGGGGTTTGCATGAAGAATAGCAGGCGTGAGACACAGGCAGTCAGAGAGGATAGGGTTGCGCCAACTACCCTGGGAAGGTATTGGAGCCACTGGGGAGAGAGGAGCTTCAGGCCTGATGGGTGGTGAGTCAGGAGTCAGGGGTGCGGGGATACAAGAAGGTCTGGGAACTGCAGAGACGTCTTTTGTCCTCAGACCTGGGAAAGTCACGGAGAGAGCAGATCTCAGGGTCTCTGTGCCCCATGTGACCTGTGTCAGGTCACAAAGGAAAAATGTGTCAGAGGAGAGCAAGGATGTTTTCCCTGAGGCTGGACTGTGGTGGAAAGAGTGTTATCGGGTAGGAAAAGAGAGTCTTTTTAACTATTAACCTATAACTGAAAAACCCTCCTCTTCTAGCTTCTCCCTAAGAAGCAGACTCAAAGCTCAACACCGTGCATTTTCACTGACTCCTTACTTCTTGTTATGCAAGATTCCCTACTGTTTACCAGCAGCTTTCTTCAGCTCTCTCTCCCAGAACAGAAAAAGGAAAACTCAGAAACTGCAGTTTACAACTTACTAGCCTGCTTCAACTAACTCTTTGCAGCTCTGCAACCTAAAAACATCCAATATTGCAGGTTCTTTCCACCACCCCCAGTCTTTTATTATATTTTCCAAGCCAGAACTAGACTCTTAGAGTGCAGACTAATTTATTACTAAACAAAGGGATCCTAATTATTTAATTCCAGAAACATATAAGAAAAACCCCGATCATTCCAACATTGTCAAAAACCTTCCTCAAGATTGTCCAAAACCCTCAGTTCTTTTTAAAAAAATTCATATATAAATTTCACAACATTGTAATCCCAGGGGCTTACCCCCCCCCCCTTCCCCTCCATTTCCCCCCCCTCTTCCCTCCTGCTCAAAGTTGTGCACTTCAGTTTGGTGCTTAGCTTGTTTTGACTTTTCCTCAAGGCTTTTGTTTATTTTTTCACTATATCCCATATACTAGTGAAGGCATTTGGTTTTGTCTTTTTATTTATGACTTGTTTCTGCTAATATGATTTCTTCTAAGTACATTCATGTTGTTATAAAATTGTAGAATTTGTCATTTTTAATTGATGAGTAATATTCCATTGTGTATATATACCACATTTTTTTCATTTAGTCATCTGTTTTGGGGCATTTAGGTTGCTTCCATGACCTTGCAATTATAAATTGTGCTGCAGTAAACATCCGAGCACAGGTGTCCCTTTGTACCCACATTGAGGTCTCTTTTGGGTAGATTCCCAAGAGAGCAATTGCTGGGTTAAATGTAGTTCCATTTTCATTAACTTGAGGGTCCTCCACACAGCTTTCCATAGTGGTTGGACTAGTTTACATTCCCACCAGCAGTGTAGTAGTGTTCCTTTCTCTCCACATCCTTGCTAGCAATTCTTGTTGTCCGTTTTTTGGATGTGGGCCATTCTTACTGGTGTAAGGTGGTATCTCATTGTGGTTTTGATTTGCATTTCCCTTATTACTAGTGACGTTGAGCAATTTTCATGTGCCTGTTGGCCATTTGTATTTCCTCTTTGGAGAAGTGTCTTTTTATTAGTTCTCCCCAGTTTTTGATTGGGTTTTTTGTTTCGCTTTTGTTTAGTTGTGTGAGTTCCTTGTGGATCTTCGTTATTAAACCCTTGTCACTATGTGGAGGGCAAAAATTTTTTCCCATTCGGTTGGGCATCTTTTAGTTTTTTCTGTAGTCTCTTTTGCTGTACAGAAGCTTTTTAGTTTGATGTAGTCCCATCTGTTTATGTTTTCCTTCATTTTTTTGCCTTCTGTAGATGTTTCTAGAAAGGGATTTCTGAACTGTAATTCATGGAGAGTTTGTCCAAAACCCTCAGTTCTTTAGTTCTGTTAACTTCACCACTTGTCCAATCCTTCAGAGTTCATTCACACATACTCGAAGAATAGACGTCTTTTTTTGGCATGCTCAAGCTCTTCCAAGAAGGCAGTTGAAAGCATAATGTGTTTTCTCTTTGTTATTCTCTTCCAGGTAGTAGAAAAGTACTCCATAGTACAGGAAACATAGTACAGGAACCAGCAAAGTTCATTTTCTTCTCAGGCATGGCTCACACAGCCTCTCCAGAAAACCAAGTCAAACTCAGCAAGACAAACTCCATTGCAGAGTTCAAATCTCCAACCTCTTTAGCTTTCAGCCCACACATTCAGCTTATGCTTACTAGAAGCCATGAGTTTCCAGTCTGGGCCAAAGGCCCAGGACCTCGACCTCTCAGCCCTCGTGGCCTGGCCTCCATCTTTCCTCCCCAAATGGCTGAATCCCCCTCCCTTTTTCTTCAAGACTCTTTATGTCTTTCTTCCAAAGTTTTCCTGCCAAGGACCCTTAGGGGGATGTCCCACAGGCAGGTATGCAAATCAAATTACTACCCAGCTCTCTGTGAAATTTGCAAGTCTATAGTCATATCAAATATAAGTATCAGCTCTGTTTCTGACACTCAAGGGGTAGGCACTCTAGGCACCCCTTATCAAGAGAACAGGGATGCTGCTCCTGCTGATTCTGGTGCCTTCCTTTTGCCCAAAGTGTGGCTCTGCTCACAGGGTGAGTAGGCAGTGTATGTGGAAGAAAAGGATGCTGTGCAGAGCTGAGGTGGTGCTGAATGAGATGAGGTGAGAGGCAGAGAGGGGAATGGAAAAACAGAGCAAGAAGAAGGTTCCTGAGAGGGAGCATGCAGGTTCCCAGTGACCCCAAACAGTCAGAGGCCAAGTTCTGTGTCAGCAGGAATGGAAGGACCCATTGAGAGGATGACTTGGACATTCCCAGCACCAACTCTGACTGCTGCTATAGGAAATTTACCTCCAGAGTCAACTTGGATGATATGCTGTTCCTTCTCAACCCCCAGACCAGACTTTGCCCTGGGAGCTGGGAGGCCCTCAGAACAATGACTCTGAAATGATGGCTGGTGTCAGGGAGCCCAGTGAAGCCCCAGGGTGAAGAGGGCAAGGTGGCGATGGTAGAGGACCTTGGAGTGACACTGATTGGGGTGTCATGGTCTGTGTGACTGTGATGCATTGTAAACTGAGGCAGAGGAGATGATCTACAATGGTCATTCACAGATGCCTGTATCCACAGAGGAACTTCTTCAACAACAGTGGCTGGGGGTGAGGCCCTCTAAACCAGATGCCAGAACCATAAGGTAAAACAGCAAAACAACCCAGAGAAGGAATTGGAGAAGACAGCCTACAACGAGAAAGCATGGACAGACAACAAATAGATATAGACTGGCTGCCCAATGCTCAGTTAACACTGAAAACCTACCAGCACAGTTTGCCTGGTCCCAAGAACACAGTCCCTCACCTAGTGAAAGGACACTGCCACAGGAAAGAAAGAGACTAATGGACTTAACACAGAGAGGGGTTTGAGTGAATGGAGGGGACACCAGAGGGAGGGGAAGGCATCCCAAAAACCATTTACTGAGATTGTGATTTAAAGAATAAAAATAAATAAAATTAAAAAAATAAATTCATCCTATTGAAATCAACAGCATGGGCACAGAAGACCATTTTCGACTGAAAAAGAATTCAGAGTCACCATAAGAAAAACACTGAAAGATATAAAAGGCAGAGAAGGAGAAGAATGATATGCAGAACACAATCAGCAAACTAAAGAATGAAAATAAAACTGAAAAAGAAAAAAACATAGACGAACTTATGAAAACCCATGAAGAAAGAAGAAAAGGAAGAACATATCAGTACTCTCCAAGACTCAGAAGTAAAAAAGAATTCAAAAAGGAGGGAGAGGTGCAAGGGAAGAAGACTGAGAAAATACTCCAAGAACTATCTGATACCACGAGAATAGGAAACATTAGAATGATCAGAATACCAGAAGGGGAGGAGAGAGACAAAGGAACTGAGAAACTATTCAAGGAAATAATCTAAGAGAACCTCCCAAATGTGAAACAAGAAACAAAGATAGAGATACAGGAAGCTAGAAGAACACCAAATTACCACAATGAAAACAAAACTAATTCAAGATACATAATAGTAAAACTTCAAAAAATCCAAGACAAAGAGAATATAATGAAGCTAGTAAGAAGCAAGAAACAGATAACCTATAAAGGAAAATCCACTAGGCTCACACCAGACTTTTCAGAAGAAATACTTTGGGCAAGACGAGAATGGAGCAACATAGTCAACAAACTAAAGAAAAAAAAGCCAATTATATTTTATCCCGCAAAGTTCTCATTCATCTATGAAAGAAAAAAAATGGACCTTCTCAGACAAACAAAGTCTTCAGAAATTCACTTCTACTAAATGCCCCCTTCAAGATATATTACAAGAAGCTTTAATTTTAAATTTAAACCAACAGAGGAATGAACAAAAAAAATAACAAGGTAATGAATAGAACAACAAAAGGATAAACAAAATGACAAATATGGACCACTACATATCAATAATCACCATAAATGTTAATAGACTAAATAAATGCAATAAAAAAACACAGAGTGATAGAATGGATTAAAAAAACAGAACCTATCCTTCTGGTGTCTCCAGGAAACACACCTATTAAAGATAAACATAGATTGAAAGTAAAGGGTTGGAAATCAATCCTGCAAGCAAATAGTCTCCAAAAGAAGGCAGGTACAACTATACTTATATCTGACAAAATAGGCTTCACCTGAAAAAGGTGACAAGAGACACAAATGTCCACTACATAGTGATCAGGGAATCAATACACCAGGAAGACATAACACTCATTAATCTATATGCACCAAATGAAGGAGCACCAAAATGCATCAGACAGTTGCTAACATCTTTGAAAAAAGACATTAGAGAAAATACATATGTGGTAGGAGACTTCAACTCCCCACTTTCACCAAAAGATAGATCAATGGAACAAAAAATAAACAAGGACACAGTAACTCTAAATGAACACCTAGGCCAAATGGATCTAAAACACATCTATAGGGTACTGCACCCAAAAGAAAAACTGAGTACACATTTTTCTCAAGTGCATGTGGGTCTTTCTCTAGAATCGACTATGTACTGGGCCACAAGACCAGCACCAACAAATTCATAAATATTGAAATCATACCATCTATTTTCTCTGACCATGAAGATATCAAACTGAAAATCAACCATGAAAAGAAGGACTGCAAACTCCCATTTCATGGATACTGAAGCCATCACTATGGAAAAAGAGTGGATTAATGGGGAAATCAAATAAGAAATAAATCTTTTGAGATGAATGACAATGAAGGTACAACCTCCCAGAATATATGAGATACTGTAAAAACAGCAATAAGAGGTAAATATATAGCAATAGTCCCACATCAAGAAACAAGAAAATATATAAATAACTTAATCTCACATCTGAGAGAACTAGAGAAAGAACAGAAAAATCCAAAAGCAAGTAGGAGATAATCAAAATTCAAGCAGAAATAAATGAAATAGAAACAAAAAAGACAATAGAAAAGATCAACAAAACAAAAAATCAGTTCTTTGAAAAGATAAACAAAATAGATAAACCTCTAACCAGGTTCACAAAGAAGAGAAGGGGAAAAACAGAAATAAATAGAATCATAAATGAAAAAGGAGAAATTACAACAGACAAAGTAGAAATCTAGAGGATAATTAGAGATTACTACAAACAAGTTTAACAACCTCGATGAGATGGACAAATTTTCAGAAGCATACTTCCATCCAAAACTGGATAAAGAAGACATAGAAAACCTAAATAGACTAATCTTAAGCAGCAAAATTGAAATGGAAACAAAATCATTCTCCCAAAACAAAAGCCCTGAAGAAGATGAATTTACAAATGAGTTCTACCAGACATTCAGCGATGAACTGGTGCCTATGTTACAAAAACTCTTTCAGAAAATAGAGAAATCAGCAACACTACCAAATACATTCTACAAAACCAACATTACACTAATACCAAAACCAAAACCAAACAAAGATAACACAAAGAAAGAAAACTGCACGCCAATCTCCCTAATGAATGAACACAGATGTAAAAATTCTCAACAAAATCCTAGCAAATAGAATATAACAATGCATTGAAAAGATAATACAACACGACCAAGTGGAACTTATCCCAGGGAAACAAGGATGGTTTAACACCCAAAAATCAGTCAATGTAATCCAACACATCAACAAAAAGAAAAATAAAACCCACAAGATCATATCAACAGATGTTGCAGAAGCATTTGACAAAGTGCAATATTCAATGGTGAAAAACTGAAAGCCTTCCCTTTGAGATTGGGAACAAGGCAAGGCTGTCCACACTCACCACTGCTTTTCAATATAATATTAGAAGTCCCAGCTAGAGCCATAAGGTAAGAGAAGGATGTACAGAGAATCCAAATAAGGAATCATGTTAGTGGAAATAAGCCAGAAAGAAAAAGAGAAATACTGGATGGTTTCACTTATATGAGGGAATATAGGGCCTAGATGTGATTCCACATGTGAAACTCTCACATAGAAAATAGCTCAGCATAGGTGTGGTGGCGCTTGCCTGTAATCCCAGCTACTTGGGAAACTGAGGCTGGGGACTGCTTGAGTCTGTGGTACTCTGGGCAGTGGGAGCCTGTGGTTCCACGGGCAAAAATAGCGAGACCCATGAAGAAACAAAACACAGTCATACAAGCCAAAGGTGCTCCAATCGGCCTACGAGGGCAAAGGCAGTACAGGAAAGATAAACAGCAGCTCTACCAAGTCCTGGGAATTCGCACCCTCACCAAGGATGAGGAAATGGATCCAGAAAGAAAAAAAAAAAAACAAAAACAAGACTAAAGGACTAAACATGGACAAACAACAAAAAGAAAGGAGGCAAAGGGACCAGGGGGATGTGGTGTGGTGGGGTATTCCCGCAGGGATCAGCAATTATACAATCATGTATTGTAAAAAATGCAAAAATAAAATAAAAAATAGTTAAAAAAATGTTCTACAGGAAGATTCAAGAACAAGTCCTACAAATAGTCAAAAGATTAAAGATAGAAAATACCCCAAGGTCAGAACATAAACCCTGCTGCCTCTACCTGCCTGTTGGTCATCACAGTCAACAAACTTTTGAAGAATGTTGCCATCTGGGGCCCCAGGGTGGACCAGAGGGAGTTATGCTGAGTGAAGGACTTCAAACTTAATCACCCCTGTGACCCTGCTCTCCCTGAACTAGGAGGAAAGGAAGATGCTGGTCATCCAGGCTGGAGGTTGAAGGAGAAATTGGGCAGACCTGGTGAAAGATTCTCTGCCTTTGCTCCTGGACCCGGGATGACACTTGAACATCGGCTTCCTTGTTCACTGAGACTGACCTCCCCCCCATTCCATGGCTGCTGTGTGAGCCTCCATTTCCACGTGAGGCGCCTTGGACATAACTACATAACTCACCATGTGAGTCTCTCATTTAATCCATGTTTTATTTCTCACCTCAACCCAGAACTATGTTGGGGACTAGAAGGAATATTTTTCCTACAATTTATTTTAAAGGAAGGCCACAGAGAGACACACTTGTACTTCTAATTCATTTTGGTTTACTCTTTAATGAAATAGCTCATGTTTTTTAAAGCAATTAAATCATAAATTTTATGATTCAGAAATGTACACTCACCCTCTTCAGATGTCTGTGACAACCACACAACAACCACTAAGGTACCCAGAATCATCCGCCACTGTCCACTTGGCTCCCACATTCATGTTCTCCTCAGTTCTATAGATTTCTGTTTGTTTTGGTTTTGTGGGGACCTGGGTCCACATCAGTGTCCATACCTCACCCACAGCCCCTGCTGTGCTATAGTGCTGTGACGCTGACAGCTCTCATGAACCACTGTCCCAGGACCTCTGCCTGTCCTCTGAGGGACATGGTGTCCCTTCCTCTGTGGAGATGGCACAGATGAGACCAGAGGAGACCCCCCCACCCCCGCCTGCTGGGCTGTGACATTCACTCCACAAGGATGATGTTTGTGCTTTATATTGATATTGCTTTGCTATTTTTCCTGTCTTCCACATATGAGTGAAAATATTGCATATTTGTCCTACTCCTTCTGCCTTATTTCTCTCACAAAATCCCTGAGTCACTCTTCATGTGACATGAGGGACAGTCTCATACATGGGGCAGCTTCTCTATTGATCAAGTAGATGGGTAGTGAGAGTCTGAGAGCCTTTGGTATTAATTAGTCATAGAATTTAATGCTCTCAGGGATCCAGGAACATTGACCCACCAGGCAGGGAGGCTGAGCCAATTGTATGGCCAGCAGTCATGTGCAGGCAGGTTAGGCAGGTGGGGGGCCAGGAAGGCCGGGGGGACTAGGAGGTGAGCCGGCAACCAAGCCCACCAACCCACCACTCACCTTCATGCTCTTTCTTTGGGGTTTCTCTCTGGCTGTCCCTCTACCTGGGCATATGTTTTCTTGAGTTCCTCCAAAATCCTTTCCCTCAGGGTAATGCTGCCCTTTTATTGGTACCCTCCTTGGCTCAGGTGTGCCCACTTAAACATGTGGAACCTCCCACTGGGCCAGTTGTGTACTATCATGGGATGCGTGCAATACCACAGGTGCTGGTCATAGAGGCTGCAGGAGGAAGGGTATGAAAACTCTGACAACTCACTGACCCTACACCTCACTGCCCTGTTCTTGCACTTCCTCCCTTAGACACACACCCCTGGCACCTACCCTTTAACATGTGGCATACCCACTAGAACAGCCTGTTCCTCCCTCCCCCAGTGATCAAACTTGTGTCCCTGAGGACACTCAGAGTTGAGGACTGCAGTGCAGACATCAGGGTCAGGGCAGGGGACACCATAGGAAGCCTGATCTGTTCTCACTCTGCACATCAGACACAGGAACAGGGTTTCCAGGTGCCTATTTTCTCTGGGCAATCAGAAAACTTGCTGCATGTGAAAAACCTGAGGACTCCCCCCAGCAACCTCGGGAAATTCCCTTTTAGAAACAGAAGTTGAGCTGTGGGCCTGGAATCTGGGGTACTGGGAGTTCTTGCCCTCAGCCCACGTCTCTGCAGGACCCTGATTCTGAGCAGGCTTCTGCTCACACCCTCATCTGTGGCTTGGCCCTTCCCTTGACATGTTCCCTGGGGAACTTCCAAGGCCCAAATTTCCAGAGTTAGCCCCAGGGAGTGTAGCCCCAATGGGGGTGGCACATAGTCCTGCCTCACCCCTGAAGAGTGGAGGCCCAGTGTCTGCAGCCACGAGGGTGCCTGAGTGGGTTTCTCCACAGACTCTTTAGTTGAGGTCCATGCCCCTTCCCCTAGTTCCATGGTCTCCCTTGGGACAAACCTGAGGGAGGGTGTGGATTTTTGCTTCTCTTTACTTCCACTGTTTTCCCCTAGGTACTGTGTTAATGAGGTAAAAGGTAACAGATGATTCAATGTCAAGTCACCTTGCCCTCTGGGGAAGACACCATCGTGGTGTCTCCCCATTTACTCAGCCGTGTTGAGTGAGTGATGTGAGTGATCTTCATGTCTGCTCATGACATGTGCTTGATTCTATGTCCTCTTCATATCTCCAACTGTAGCGTTGATATGCAGGTACTATTGGTTGCAAAATTATGAAATGAGAATTCTTTAATTTTACTGTTTTTTGAAGTGTTAAGGATTGGACAAGCAGGTCATTGATTGTTTGGCAGGAGGGAAGTTTCACTGTTCCCCCAAGAGAATCTCAGACACTTAAAATTTTTAGTAACTTCTCCTAGAGAGTAGAAAAGTAAATTCATTTACAACCTGAAGGGAATAAGAGACACGAGGACCTCAAAGGCAGTGAGATATAAAGTAGGTGTGCTTTCTGAGTTAGGAAACAAAGAGTGAGGCCCTGGGGTGGGTAGAGGAAGGGGTTGTAAAATCACATGATGAAGAGAGAGTGATTCACAGGATGAAGAACCAACATCTTAGGCACCGGCTGTTATTTTTCATGTAAGTGGTTCTTTCTCTGTTCATCTATATCCACCTGTCCTCTGTGTCAACAAGACTGGAGGGGTCCTTTTCCAGAGTGAGATTCAGAGCTGGTAGTTCAGCAGGTTGGGCAGGAATGCTTCAGGGATGAGGACACAGTGCTTGGAAAACTGAAGGACAGGCATGAAGTCAACCCCCATGTTCAACCTCTAGGACATTCTCAGACACAGCTGAGTACCTAGGAAACCTGTGTCTTTAATGGTGAGGACAGCAGCATGCAGTGTCAGGAGGAGGGGTTGCTGGCCCAGGAAGATGAAGCTGCAGCTGCTGGTCTGGGGAAGAAAGGTGAGGGATGTCTAGTGGTTTTAGAGTGTAGCCCCATGAGCACTAGGCCTGAGTGGATTATTTGAGGGGTGACGGTGATTGTCATGTGGGGGACATCAGGTCCTGCATGTTCTGTGGGGGTAAGTATCAAAGAGGCCCTACCCTACAGGGATTCCTGTCCTGTGTCAACAATAACCCTTTGGGTCTAATAACAAAGATCCACAAAGAGCTCCTACAGCTCAACAAAAACAAAGCAAAAAACCCAGTCAAAAAATGGGGAGAAGAACTAAGAAGACATTTCACCAAAGAGGAGATACAGATGGCTAATAGGCATATGAAAAAATGCTCCTCATCACTAATAATCAGGGAAATGCAAATTAAAACCACACTGAGATACCATCTTACACCAGTATGAATGGCCCATATAAATAAAACAGACAACAAATGTTGGCATGGGTGTGGAGAAAAAGAAACTCTCTTACACTGCTGGTGGGAGTGCAAACTGGTCCAGCCACTATGGAAGACTGTGGAGGACCCCCAAACTATTGAAAGTGTACTTACCATTCGACCCAGCAATCCCACTACTAGGAATTTACCCAGAGGACATGAAAACATTAATTCAAAAGGACACATGTATGCGCATGTTCATTGCAGCCCTGTTTACAGTTGCAAAGAATTGGAAACAAACCAAATGCCCCAAAACAGATGATTGGCTAAAAAAATGTGATACATATACACAATGGAATACTAGGCATCCATCAAGGAGGACAAACACATGTCATTTGCAGCAACCTGGATGGAACTAGAAAGACTCATACTAGCAGAAATAAGTCAAAAAGAAAAAGAGAAGTACAGGATGGTCTCACTTATATGATAGCTATAGGGAAAAACAAACAAATAAAGAAAAAATGAAAACAACCAATGGAACTGAACCATGGAGCGAGAGAGGAGGAGGGGGAAGAAGGTGAGGGAGATGAAGAGCACAAAAGATCAGGATAGTTAGCAAATGTTAGTGAAGTGGGAAAGCCCCGGGGTAAAAAACAAACAAACAAACAAACAAACAAACAAACAAAACACATTTACCAGATATCAGAAGAGAACAGCGGGCCAAACAACCAACAACTGAACATCAACTTAACCAACCAACAAATTTCAGAAAAATGGGAGATGAAGTGACTGGAGGGGGGATACAGAGGGGGGATATGGAGGGAGGAGGAGGGATCCATTAATGCACAATTGTGACAAATCAAATGAATTAAAAAAATAAAAATAAAAAAATAAAAAATTAACAAACAAACAAAAAACAATGACCCTTCGCAGATGTGCTGAGGAGGAATTATCTGTAGATGTTTTTGTTCTTTTCCTGTGGCCTCTGCCTTCCTCAGTGTGTGCACCTTGTCCCTGAGTTTCAACCTGAAACCTGGATTCTCCAAAACCCCCTCCTCTCATATATGACCAGGAACATTCAGCAGATAGTCTCTTATAAAGAGCAAGTCTTTTGTTTCTCATTCACATTGGGGTCTCCTATCTATGCCTGGGTTACTCGTCTCTATCACACACCACCTATATCCCCTGGAGTAGGTACAGAGCTGTGATGCTGACCACTTATCTTGTGCCACTGCCATTGTCACAGGGTCTCTGCCTGTCATCTGAGGAACATGGTGTCCTCTTCTGTGTAGAGATGGCACAAGTGAGGCCAGGGGGAAGTACCCTTTCCTGGGCTGTGACATTCTCTCCACAGGACAATAACAATTTGCATGTTTGTGCTTTATTAATTCAACAGAAATCTTCTAGGATTTTCTGTCTCCATCACTAAATGTTCACAACAGGTCAGGAATTGAATTTCAGATAAAAAATTTTGATTCAAAAGTTAGTGAATCATATTTGGGAAGAAAGAACATTCTAGATCACTTCAAATGTGGCACATTCAGTTTTTCTGGAGCTTAATTTTTTGATGAACTTGCAACTTAACATTTAAGACGAACTCCCTCTTAACGTTTACAAATCTACTTTTGTCCTGATGTGTTGCCTTCCTGCCACTGAGCTGCAGTCTCTGGTTGTTGAAAAACCAGTGGGTACTGGAATCAGGTTCAGTTATTCCATACACCATGAATACAGTTGCATTTTCTGGAACTGTGTATTTGCTTTCATAGACAGACCAGGCTGGCACTATGTCTATGGAGAAAGAGAGGGTTGGAAAGCTGAGATACTTCTGGGTTACTCCTGGGATGTGTGCCCACCTCTTTCCTTACATCATAGTCACTCACATGTCACAGTGAGCCTGTAAATTGGTGACATGATGCTTGTTATCAGGGAAATGTAAATTAAAATCACCATATCATCTCACACTAGTGAGGCTAGTCCATATTGAAAAAGGGTGGCGATAAGAAGTTCTGGTGAGAACTAACCACAATTAGATTGCCTTCAACATGCCTAATATCAGAGCAGTAGTCACTCAATATGTAGAACAAGTCCGAAAGGAAAACACAGGGAGGAGGAAGAATGCAAATACTCAAGTAAGCCCTAAGAAAAATAATTCACCCCCAAAGGATACACAATCTGTAGAAACCAACATGAATGACATGGAAGAAACACTTCACATGTCAGCAAAGAATTCAGAATCAACATGAAAAAAGCACTCAAAGAGACCAAAGAAGAGGGGAAAAGAAGGGAAAGCAAGAGGGTAGAAGCTCTCAACAAACTAAAAGAAGTAGTAGAAAAATATCAAAAAGAATGTAGCAAAATGAACAATATTATAATTGAAATACAGAAAAACGAAATTGAAACCCTAAATAAGAAGCTGCAGGAGACAAGTGACAAGGGTCTGATAACAAAGATCCACAAAGAGCTCCTACAGCTCAACAAAAACAAAGCAAAAAACCCAATCAAAAAATGGGGAGAAGAACTAAAAACACATTTCACCAAAGAGGAGATACAGATGGCTAATAGGCATATGAAAAAATGCTCCACCTCACTAATAATTAGGGAAATGCAAATTAAAACTACACTGAGATACCATCTTACACCAGTAAGAATGGCCCACATAAATAAAACAGACAACAACAAATGTTGGCGCGGATGTGGAGAAAAAGGAACTCTCTTACACTGCTGGTGGGAGTGCAAACTGGTCCAGCCACTATGGAAGACTGTGTGGAGGACCCTCAAACAATTGAAAGTGGACTTACCATTCGACCCAGCAATCCCACTACTAGGAATCTACCCAGAGGACATGAAGACATTAA
>PVHY01020927.1:0-24746 GCA_004024945.1 Uropsilus gracilis
CTCTTTGTTTCAAACCTCTTTATATATTCTTTCTGTTTTCCCACCTTCCAGGAACAGCTTCTGAATTATTACATTACAAAGAAAAAAAGCTGTTTTCCTTCTTCCTTCCCCTTGTGTCTTTCTGAAAGGAAATTCTAATTAAGGCCATTCTCACATTTTACCATATCTTCCTTGAAATATTCAATCTTAAACAGGAGACAATGACACGGTGGGGGGGAGGAGGGAGGGTAGTACCCCTGTCAGTTCTATCAGTCTGCTGTTCTCATCTCTCCTCTTTCTTTACTCACCCTTTTTATCCACCTTTTTCCTGCTTCTTGCTTCTTCTCATGGGTCTTTCTCTCAGACCCTGCACCAGGGCATTTTGACGCCCATATAATTTTCATCTGCATCATTACATTGTATTAGTAGGACTTTGTTAGTGGTATCCAAGACAAAGCCAGGGACCCCAAACTGTTCAGAGGTACATTATCTAAAAGCAGCCTAGCATTCATATGCACAAAGGCAAAGGAAGGAACTGTTAGTGTGAAAGATTTTTTGTATGGAGAATGATAGAAAGCAAACAACAAAAACCAAGGATATTTTTCATTAAACTCCAGAAATTATCCAACCCCCTATCAACAAAGGTCTAATCAGGGTCAGCCCATAGTGCAATTTAATGTAACTTCTGGTGGGACACTGCAGTGAGTTAGGAAGGTCCTAGAAATCTTGTAAATAGATGTCACACTAAACCCCATAGTGGCTTTTTTTTTTTTTTTTTTTTGGAAGGACTATCACCCTAAAACCACCACTTTCAAATGCTTCTCTTTTTGAAAAGGTCTTTAGAATTGCTAACATTTGTAAATGCATTATAAGGAAAGAAACATTATCTTTACAATGGAAGCTAATAGACTTACACCTATTGATAACTGACAACTGTTTCAGGAATCTTGGCAGGCAAATTGCTTCATAAAAATATGCAATTTACTACAAATAAAATAATCTTTAGAGTTTAGAGGCAATAATGTAACAAAAAAGTATCAAACTCATCAAAAATTTAATATGAAATTGTTCTTCGGTAACTTTGTTTTTTTCTTGTCACGAATTAATATTAGATAAATACAAACACTTCATTAAATGCAGAATTGAAGTAAAATTTGACCACAGAGGTGGTGGACAGAAATTGGAATAACAAAGAATATTTTGGCTTATATAGTTCAGCTATCATAATTCATTACCTCATGAACAATTCAAATTTTAGTAAAACTTTTACTATGTTCTGATGACTAAGCAACCTTGTAAACTGTAAGTTAAGGCCAAGAGAGCTGATTTATGGCCCTCAATTAAACCAAAGAAATCATAAGAGATACAGCCTGAAAAAAATTAAACGTGCTACAGCATGAATTTTCTTGTCAAGAATTTGAGCAGCTTTTTGAATGTTTATAAACTCTGATTTTTTTTTTTAACCTCCAGACCCCCATCAAAATTGAAAAACATCTTAGGTCACATATCTTCAGATCTGGAATCCCTGAAAATAATAGTTTCTTTAATCCTTGTGGTTGTTCATACAACTGAAAGATGGATTCAGTCCCTGAATGGAAAATGTTGCTGAATCGACGCAGATTAATGATTTAATTTGTGTATGTACTGTATAGAGTGTAAATACTGAATTGATTGAAATCATCAACAGTAACAAACTCAAGTTTAAAGCTCTCATCATCTCTTGGCTTTATACATGAATTCCCTCCCACTTCATGTTTTATATCCTTTCTTGTTCTTAGAACCTATGGGTAATAAAAAAAAAAACAAAAAAAACAAAAGCAAAAAAACACAACATAGAACTATAACATTGATCAAACAAATCACAAAAATGTTGGAATTAGCAATCACCTTGGGGGTCCTATTAAACTTGTCCCAGCCATATCAGCTTCCATTTAAGTACCTCTACTTTTGGTCAATTCTCTAAGATGACAATTAGAGATGTCTATGGGAAATAACTGTAAACATTCATAAATAATTGTATATGTTTAATTCTTCAATTTTCAACTGCACATATGCACACTGATGGAAATTTTCAAGAGTCTAAAACCCTAGGAAGTTGAGATACTTCATTGTACTTGTTGCACAATTTTCAGTTCACTTCTCCCTAGCCTGTAACTACGCTCTAAGTTACACTAGAATTACCTTAAAAAATAGTACTCTTATTATACAGAATCAAATAACACCACTAAATCTCTTGCTTATGAAAAAAACAGATAATTACACTTTATGATGTGTGTTCTAAAGAGAAAAATAATTGTGTTCTGGAATCTAATTTTATACTATACTATGCTAAATACTTTAATTTAAAACAGATCATTATGAAATGCTCACACACAAATATTTTTGAATGCTTTTTAAAAATGATCACAAAGTAGATGGGCTCTGAATGTGTTAAATTATTTTTAATACTTTCACTATAACTAGAATTGTTAAAGAGAATACACATTTGCATAAGGCTGATAATCCTTTTTATTTCTTTTTGTGGTTCAGTTGTTGTAATATCCACTGATAATAGTAATTATATGTGTTTATTTTCAATGATTATGTCTATAGATATACATGCATTTTCTTTAATTAGACTATAAACTCTAAATGGGAAATCAAAATAAAGTCACCTCTTGTTTCAGTATAGGATATTAAATATTCTCCTTTAGATTCAGAGTTTCTCAAATGCCTACTGCTAAAATTTACTTCAGGGGTAGAGAGAAAAAAATCAATATAGCAAATTATGTTACAGTGAAAGAGATAGAGTGAAGATTTTCATTACCATCCCTCCTACCCTACATGCTGTACAACTCATCAACACTAGAGCTTACATGAACAAGGTATTTACTAGAGCACAATATATTATTATGAGAAAAAATTGTTAAACATTAAATTAATATAAAATTTAGACTTACTATTAGTCTTTTCTAACTCCAAATAACTCTAAAATAACTCCAAATATTTGTGTGTGTGTGGGGGAGGGTGTGAATATTTTTTTCCAGGTAAGATTCAGGCATATATTCCTTCCACTAAGGTCAAAATTTTGATCTGTCTTCAAACTAGGAGAGTTTCATTTAACAACTAATTTTTGTCTGACTGATGTGTATCTGGAATGTTTTTGACTCAGGAAATTTAGCAATGAATAAATGAGCTAAATGGCAATAAAATTTTTCCTTATGTAACTGAAATTCTACCTAGGTAGATAGAAACCAAAAACTGTAAACAGATAGTAGATTAATTATAGGTGCTAATGTGAATTCAAGACTAATAAGAGCTTGAATTGAAATTGGATGTAGAAGAGGCAAGTCTCTACTAAATAGCACAAAATTCTAAACCATAAAAATCCTTGATTCTTTGAATCTGTTGCAAAAATGTAAAAAGTCCTCACTAAAACTCAAACTTCCAAATCTGAAGGGGAAAAAAAGTTTACCTTTTAAATCTGCCATTTCACTTACCCTCAAGTTTCCTTTTATCTATGGCCTTTCTTGCAATTCCAAAGTCAGACCAACTACTTAAAAATGACCAAACAAAATTTTATTTATGACAAAGTAAGCAAATAAACAGTCTCTAAGACCAGGGGAACCCTGACTACCTCCCCAACTGTTTCTTAGTTCACGAGTGTGCTTGCAGTCCTCCAAACATGTGATCCAAGAAAATATGGTACTTCCATTTCTCTTTTTGTGTCTTTCCCAACTTTAGACAATAAAATCTTCAAATAAGCATCAAACAAAGTTGCATTTATACTCCTCTAGACATGTGGTATACTTCCACTTCTCTTTGAGTGTTTATCCTAGTTTCAGTCACTAAAATCTCCAAACCAGGCACCAAAAAGTAAAGATTTCAAACCAGGTTTTCAACAGTGAAGATTTCAAAAACAGATGAGGTAAAAGAAGAACCAACATAAAGTCCATCTTCTCAAGTTTTGCTCATAACTTCTCTTCAGATATTTGAATCAAACTTCATAGGTTCCAACACAAAATGCAAATTTCCAAGCACTTTTAAACTCCTTTAGCAAATACCATCAGTTTATACAAATCCCAGAATGGGGCTCGAACATCCCCAGGCCACTGCCCCTCCATGATCAAAGCTCATGACCTGTCTGATTTCCTGCCATGAGGTCGGCCCCTGCCCATCCCACCTCCACAAGTTCTTTTCTCCTTCTCCCCATATGCCTTCCTTCTTTCCCCTCTGGTTTCCAAGACCATAATGCCTTGGGTGCTTCCATCTCTTTTCACGCTATTTCCTCACTCCAAGTCTCTGCCCACCAGTGCAAACTTGACATAGTTTCAACCTTTTGTGTGCCAAAGAGTGAGGTACAAACATTGTAAAGGTCCATACCCAAGAAAGGGCCCCCCAACTCTACCAATACAACTATGCCTCCCACTATCAACTCCCCACTTTTGCTGACTTTATTATTCCTATCAGAATGAGAGGAATTCATGGCAAATATCACTTTTAGTTGTTTTGACTTGAATAGATTTACTTTTAATACAATAGTCCTATAAGTAGATCTACTACAGCAAAGCAAGGAAATTGCAATATGTTTTTGGTCTCTTCTATTGTAACCTAATTTAAAAAAAAAAACTCTACAAAGATACAAGGAATCAAGATGGACTGTGGATAATAAGTTAATATTATTAAGTTATTATCAAATCTCTTGGTTCCTAAGGTAATATGCTAAGTTATTAACTGCATGTAAATAACTTAAATGTGATAACAAATACAAAATATATATTTTTAATGATGGAAATGCTGAATTGTTACAATAATATCACTCACGAAAGATCAAAGTCATTTAATTACTATGTCCAGGCTAGTTTTCTACTAGTCTACACAGTTCCAGACTTGTTCTTCAGAATGTCCTCATATACAAGAGACAATAAAATCTACAATGATTTTAGTAAACACAAACACAAACATATACAGTGAAATATTCTGTTCTAAGAAAGAAGACCAATATATATGTAACTTGGATACTTGCTAAACACTGGAAGACTGACTATAAAATATATAACAGTATCTTAAAATTCCTTTCATTCACCATCATTGCTCCCCTGTCTGCAGAAACCTACCTAAATAAATATTTTCTATTTGCAAATAATATTTGCTACAAAATAATTTTATTTTTATGAATTTTTAAAATTCTCAGGAATATTAACATGCTATTTACATATTTAATGTATTATTAAGTATCAATTGATACTGACAATCTAGTAAATTTAGTATTTGAGAGTGCTATTAAATAGCACCCATAGTAACACTTTCTGTTGAATTAGAATAGGGAAAGAATATGAGTTTCTCTACAGCTGAAGAAACTGTCAGGATCATATCAGTTCGCTCAAATTGGTGAAATTTTTACCTCTATCTTTATTAGCATTTCAGTGTCATGAACTCCAGAAAGAACTAAACATTGTGTCAGCTAGCTCTTACCCATAGGCAGTTCTTGGAAGAGTTGTCAGCTGAAGGTTCTTCTATGACACTGCTCCCAATAAGGGCAAATATCCTTCATTGGAAAGTAAGCTTTATTAATCACAGCATTCTCCTTTTCCCTCTTGGAAACCTAAATTATTGGAAAACCATAACATAAAATGTTTTGTAATATTGTAAACTTTTTTCTAAATCTTCAATGGCAAGATAGTGAAACATTAGAAATTAAAAATAAATGTAACTTAATTCGAATTCATATACCTTCCAATACACAATTCAGGACTCCAACATGTCTTTGACACTGACAAGTTCATGTGTTTATGAACCAAATCTGCCATGCAAATGCATATGGTTGTAAGTTAGTCATTAAATTCTAAGGAATTATCGCCAGATCAATTTGTTTGAAAGCAAGTTCCAATAATCTGACTGTTATATAAGTAGAATCAAGCATTTCATATTGAAATGAATTTTATGAAAGGAGAAAGGATACACTTTTAAAGCAGCACCAAACAATATAGAGTTTTGAATCATTTATCCAATGTCTGTCATTCTCACATGTGACAGACTGGTTGCCAGTCACTCTCACATGTGGCATCTGTCAGATAGTGTGTCTCTTTCAAGAAAATAGCTTTTCTCTAAAAATATATCTGAAGGACCATGAAAAGTATGGAATTTATTTTAATAATCTAAAGTACTTATTTCAAAGGTTAAAGCTCATTTAGAAATATTATCTCAAGCACTATCTCAACAATGTTTTTTTCATAGATTTTAGTCCCAAGGGATATAATTTACTCTGTTAATTGTTTATTTAATCATGCTTCATTTCAAATTTACTTCCATAGCTTTATGTTTAAATTATTGTGAGGACTTTGCAGTTAGAAGTTGAAGAAGCTTTCATCCAGAATAAAGTTATTCTTTGAAACTTCCTACAATCTCTGTCCAGCTATATTATTTCTCTAGGACTGAGGGAAAATAGTGATGCTAAGTTCACAGATGATGTACAAAACAATAAAACTTCCCCACACTGATTCAGGTTCATCCTGAATCAAAGACTAGCCTGTCATTACCATAGGTATTTGACTTTTCATGATACTGTCTTTCCCCCTGATTATTAAAATAAGGAACGCTATTGGAAAAGAATTTGGATATGCAGACCTTAAATCTTTGGTGAAAATTAAAGATGCAAGTTGAATTTACTGGTAACAACAAATTGGAATTTCATGATACTGTTTTTTCCCCGATTATTAAAATAAGGAACACTATTGGAAAAGAATTTGGATATGCAGACCTTAAATCTCTGGTGAAAATTAAAGATGCAAGTTGAATTTACTGGTAACAACAAAATGGAATTCAGGGTGCACAGATTTAGCTAAAACCTGTAACATGCCCCATGAGAGAACAAAGAAAGTAAATGGAAAACAAAGAGGAAGGTGAAGTAAACATTCAAAAAAAAAGTGTTAAAGACTTAAATTATTCTTGATTATACATAATTGGTTACTGATTCTATTCTTTGGCAAAATCTAAGTCTCTTAGAGTGAATGTGTACTTACATACTTGAATGATTTAAAATTCCTCACAACCAAAGTATCTGTAGTCCTCTACTATACTCTCGCCCATTCTCTCTCCTCCCCTTCCATCTACTTCTCAACCCCTCCTAAAAGTCTCCTTAATGTGTTGAGAATGATAATGAGCTCAAAGTATTTTGTGGATTCTTTTATTTATCAAATTTATAAATCAAAGTCAAGCTCTTATTTCAAATTTAATTGCGTATAAATAAGATGCATTAATACAAAGTTTTTTTAAATCACTATATGTTTTAGCCTTTAAAAGAAACATACCTTCATTCAAGAACAAGGTCAAATACAATAACTGTTTAAGCTTTTGTTTCTAGGTCAATTTCTTCAGCCATTGGTGATCTTTAAAGCATAAGTCATCAACAGTGTCAGTAGTCTCCTTGAACTTAATATGTTTTTATATTCAGAGACATTATGAAATATGCTTCCCAAAATTACATATTATAACTCAAGAGAAGATTTCACTCCTTTCCATTCTACTCAAATTAATATGAAACTTTGATAGAGTCATTCAACTTTATTAGCACAGCAAAGACAATTTGACTATTCTAACAATAGTTTGGGAGAAATCATAAAATTTCTCAATGTATCATTCTTGTCTCAATTATCTTCATGATAATGTAGGTAAAGCTATACAATGTCTTTTGCAAAAATTTGAATGGGTTTTATATCATTGGACCTAAAATGGATTTAGAACATGCCTTGATCATTGTTTGCTTCTTTTGACAAAGAAAACAAATCTTTCTTTCCACCCCCAAAATTCAAACCTATCTCTCTAATCAAAAAGGAAAACATTCTGTCAAAATTTCTAAAACAATAAATGTGACAGGCCCTTTATACTGTCCATAACAAATTCAACCTTTAGGAAAGGTAAAACTGATAGAATTCTTAAACTGGAATGATCAAAGTTCACAGAAATCGTTAAGGCATTTAAATCATTTAAGATCTTGCCTCTTTATGTGGTGATTTGTGCTTTAATGAGTCAGAAATACACCAAATCTTATGTCTAGGGATTTTATTTCAAATTTTGAAATCTATACATTTTTATGTAAGTACTCTAAGGGACTAATACAATTAATTGTTGTCACCAATAGATACTAAAAAACTTCCTTTTATACCCTACAAATGATACCTGCAAAGTTTGCTTCTCAAACTTATTTACATTGTCTTCTGAAAGCATCATCAGAGAAAGAGCCCACTAAAAAGGTAAATATCAGGTAGTTCTGAGGACTAACAACAGAATCAAAGAAATTGATTGTTGGATTTCTATGAGTTGAGTAAAAGGTATATGTGATATATGTATCATGGGAAGCCTAGGAAAACCAGAAACTTCAAACGTGAGATTCTTTATTCTTTGAAACAAATAGTCTTTGGCAAAAGGCATGTTCATTGAAGGCCCTCAGATCAAGCAGATCATATTGTGTGCAATAAAACAGTACAAAATTTGATTCATAGAAAAATATTAAAATATATTACATTTAAAATTTGTTCTTTTACTCTTAATTTCCCCCATCTTCTTTATTCTCCTTATATACCTGTGAAAATTAGTATGTTGAAACACTATATAAATTATTGTAGTCTGGAGACTATACGAACCAACGTGCCTAATATCTCTGACAGGAATTGAGGTGCTTTCCTCATCTGAGAAGAAGGAACAGCCTCGCCAAAGACTTACAAGGGGGCAATGGTCTTTGCATTGGGGCATTGGGGCTTACATATATAAGTCTTGCCATGAGACAAGTCAATAGTTTTTGTTTTTGTTTTTTGGGTTTTTTTTTTGCAATTTTGGAATAAACACTTTTGTTGTTGAAACAGGCAACTGCTTTAAGTATGAAGTTAACATATTTAAAGTTACACTTAATTATGTGAATTATAGAGTATTTCTGATATTTATTTATTTTTGCACCCTTCATTGCTCCTTTGAAGAAGTAATTAGCTGCCTGAAACTTTTCATGGTTTAACTAAAACATACATTTGAACCAGTGTTGAGCTTACACACACTTTCCTTGAAATGCCAACTGTATTGTTTTAAATCCTTTTGATGAAACATGTATATTGATCAATAATTGGATCCAAATAATTATTGGCATTTTATTTGGAAACCAGTACAACATTGTATTACTTAAGAACAAATATCTCAAACACGCTACATCTGGGAAGAGAAGCTTATCACTTACAATGACCCCACTCTCATGGACAATTTATAGTAGGGAGTTGGTTTAACTAAATTTTGGAAAGCAAAGTCTTAGAGAGAAAAGAAAACACATTATATGCATTTAATACTTTTTTTCTCATATTTGCAGAGCCTAAAAATGTTGTACTATATAGGTGAGTTCTTATCAAAACAAATCTATTCTCTATCCCATGAATCCTTCATACTTATTTTCCACATGAGTAATGAAAGAATGTCTCTAAAAGCAGACAATGAAATTGAGCAACTCTAATGACTGTTACTGAATTTGTAACACCCAAATCTATTGACTGTTAGAAGAAAGATCAATGGTTACAGGTGAGCTTAGAAAATATCAGTAAAGTCAAAAAACTCTTCAATCAAGAAGTTAATGACAAACTCAGCATTTGAAAAAAATATAAACTTTAGTGCTAACAGGGGCATTTTGGTGGAATAATTTAGAGAATTAAATTATATATTTATATATCTATAGAACTTTATGGGGCACTAAGTTAGTGAAAAGAAGCTGACATTTAAATCATATAGTCAATTTTGCAGTCTTTGTAAGAATCAACCACCTATCTGGGTCTCCAATCTTCTAGTACTCCTGGTATCTATGCACTTGTCTAGCTTCTTTTCACATTGATCTAGAATTGGTTTATTGGTTATGATAATGGCAATAGTATTTGACTTCTGAGGTTAGGTTATAAGCAGCATGGTAACTTATACTTTGACCTGTGGATCATTAGCTCTGGGGGAAGCCAGGCATAATGGTGTGAGAATCTTGCAAAACCCTTACAAAGAGAAACATGTACAGAGAAAGTAAAACTATAAACCAGCAGCCAATACCAACTCATTAGCCATTAAAACTATCCATTCTCAAAGAGGATGTAACAATTTTATTTCAAATTTCAGGTGTTTGCTGTTCAGTCAACAATGTGTGAACACTTCAAAGATTCTTAGCCCGTCTTTATAAAGTGCTCTTGTAATTATGACACCATCCTGTAGGAAGAATGCAACCTCAAGAGCTTTCCTGGTGTAATCTGAAACCAGCCCCACATGCAGAAATCAGCAAGAGACCTGAGAATATAACAGAATGTTCCAAATTGGTAGATGGCAGTTTTAATGAACAAGGCTATTTCAACTTTGTTTCAGAGACCATAAGATTAGAGAAAATTTCACAACTCTCCATGTCCCACTGCCCAATTTATAAAGCTTATAAAGAGGTTTTAATAGTGTTAATAGTCCAGATAGTATCAACAACATATTTCATATTAGACCACATTTTCTCAAGGCTTGGGTCAGCTTCTGGGAAAACACATTCCAACGTGGCAATCCTATACAAATATTCTAAAATGAGGAAATGGAAGATTTTTAATTGCCCTGGTCCAGCTCTTGGATCAATATCGATATTCAGATTGACTTCCCCAGTGTACCCTCTTCAATACTGCATGAAAATGAATGCTTATTATTTTAAAATCATTATAGTTTGGGGCAATTTATTATGTAGCAAGAGATGACTAGCAATATCCACTTTTACTTTTATTTGTCAGATTGAAAGTAGAATTTTTACTTTTTTCCACTTTAGAGATTTATTTTCTCCCTTAGAAATGGACTACAAAAACTTATCATAGACCTTCCTTTAGTGATCTCCCTGTAAATATTGTACATATGTGTGACTTCCAATCTCATTTTTTTGTGTGTAGATGCTATCTCAAAGATATGAGATGGTTTTCCAAATAAAATAATTGAAAAAAAGCACTTTACAATATGATAGTCTATATAACTCCCAATAAATTGAACATATAAAATTGTATCTCTACAAACAGTAGCACAACTCTGGATTGATATCCCCAAATAATAATGGTTTCTCTCCAGCTCTAGCTGAAGGACAAGAAAGAATAAGAGATATGAAACAGCCTTTGTCATATATCTTAGATTTTCCCCTCACTTTCAGCCCAGGAAATAAAAGAATACCAATCGTAAATAAATTTACTATTTATCTTATGAAATGTCTGAATGACAATTTGACTGTGACAACATGTTGCCCACCTGGGCAAATATCTTACTTATTTGACAGTAGTTTACTTAGCAAAACATGCTTCAAGTTCCTCATCATGCAGAGGCCACTGGATTCAACTGTTATAGTCTAGTCTAGATTTTATTCAATTTCCAAGATAAGTTACTTGAGAAGCCTCAATTTAACACATTGAGCTTGTACTCACCTGCCACGGAAGTACATTCTTTGAGTCCTTTAATTGAGATGCTGAATCTGCCAAGATGTTTCAATTCCTTGCTAGTGTTAGTTTTAGTAAAATTAGTTCTGCTTTAAAAAAATATTACCCAATGAAATTTGTATGACTTCAAGGTAAAAATGCAGAATGCTATCTAAGATTGTTGTTGTTGTTGTTTTTTCCTGCAAAAATATGGCTGTTATCTAAGTTAGAAAGCACTTGTGACTTTGAAACACACATACTATGCGATCAAGAGATTTATTTGAACTTATTCTATACTCCAGCACCAATATTATGTGAACATAGATTAGGAAAAACAAAAACAAAACATATCCTCAGTGAGTGTACATACATGAGTACAGAAGTAATATACATTCAGTGAGTATACAGTATAGAAGAATGTTAGGTACATAGCTTTATGTTGAATGATGTTCAATGAGGAAATATTAACATAATTAAAGTCATGGCAACAGCAGCATTTTGTTGAATGTTTAATTTTCAAAAGTACATATACTCCAGTGTGTGTCTGTGTGAGATACACAGAGAGAGAGAGAGAGGGAGAGAAAGAGATGAAGCAGCTAACAATATTTGAATATCTTACTTATTGAATTAGAAAAGGTGCCGCAATAATAAAAAGAGATTTTGGCTTAGTCATTATAGTTTGTGTTGTTATTTGGTGAACTGAGTTCTTTCTACATACAGACACATACAGTCTATTTTAGTCTACTCATGGTCACAGAAGGGTAAAATAGTTCCACTATGCAACAAAACTAGCCATTTTGAGAGATATCTCACTCAGGAAAATAACAATTTACAGGGACACCTCAGAACAGTGTGAAAATTTTATGTTTCTTTTCCAGAAATTCAAGTTCACATTTCAGTAAATGAGCATCTCTTTCTGCAAAATCGAGGAATGAAATTCTTTTGAAATGTAATGTGTGCTGGAAAATTACATGTCATCTTGGCAAGGACAATCACAAACAGTAATCACACAGAAAATCAAGCAACACAGACATTCCTTTCACTATAGTTGTGTCCTTGTCCCTCTGGTATGTACACAAGAGATAGCTAATGGAGGATGAATTCTCTGACACATCAAAGGGAAAATCACTCGAACAACTAAACTGACACAAATAAAAAATTAAAAAAAAACTGAGAGGAAATAAGGCAAATGTTTTTCATATGAGATCAGCTGTCTTAAAGTTTAAAATAAGACTAACCTTCTTTACTAAGTTGTGAATCTTTTTCTTGCATCTCATTATTACAGTTTGCGGCTTCATCAGCTTCATTCCAGAATGTGTTCTATGATACTGAAGGACAATTAAATCACATGCCTGATAGTGTAAAAGTACCTGACAGGGGAGCATGACAACATTTGAATTAATTTATATTACTAGACACAGTTTGTGACCAAATTATTTATGCTGTATTTTCCCACAGCTTTTTAATCAATATGAGTATTTTTTATATTAGTAATCTTAGAGAAACACTCTTATTTTGAAAATCAGGTACATCATTTCTATAATTCTAAACAATTTTTCAAATAAACATATTTTTCAAATAAACCTATTTAAGTGTATTGTGATAGTAAATGCCTGAAAACTGATGATTTCAACTTACTTTCAATGTCTGACACAACTTACAACAAATATCTCTCCTAGTAATGAATTTGTAATGAATGTATTTGTAATTTTCAGCCCAAGGAGTACTCAATAGTATTTCTCCTTTGTAAGATAATAAAAACATGTTCTTGACAATATGACAATAGTTATGCTTTTATCAGATAAAATTAAAATGTAATAATTTATTTGAACCTTGTGCTTTTGATGTTCATTCTGATATATTTAAATATTTTGAATCAAATTCTTCTAATTTGTTTATAATTTTCTCCAATATTCCAATATTTCATTATTTTCCTATTAGAGCAAATTGCTGTAAGAATGGTAATATTAAACAATACAAATAGTTTAGAATTCTGTATGTTAGATGCTTAATTTAATATCATTAGATTTAAACTATCTTGGCATCATATATGTTTTTTATTATTTGGATAGCTTGAGGATATTTTAAGCTTCCAAATATTTCTTTCCAAAATAAGAATTTAAGAGCTGAAAGACTAAAGAAGAATTCTATTTCAGATCTATTTCAAAGCCCATATAGTAATTAGAATCGGTGTGGGGAGTTCCCAAACAAATGATTCAGAGAGTTTCAAGGAAAATCTAGGATTCTACACCATAATGGAAAGAGGGTCTTGGCTGATTGTTGTAGAACCCTCAACACTGTTACTTACTGACTCTTCATCTAACCAGCTATAAAATTTTGACTTAGCAAACTCAAATGAAATAGAAGTATGACTTTAAAGGAGAACATGACAGAGTGGTGCTTTAAAAAGTAGATGTCGATTTTTGTTGTCAGTTCGTTTGTTTTCCCTATATCCCTCATATAAGTGATGTCATCCCATATTTCTCTTTTTCTTTTTGGCATATTTCTGCTAACATGATTCCTTCTATTTCCATCCATGTTGCAGCAAATAGCATAAATTTGTCTTCTTTGATTGATGCATTTTATTCCATTGTGAAAAACAGGAGAGGGGAGGACACAAAAGATTAAGATGGTTCACAGTGACAAGGTGATGGGAGACCTATGGGGTAGGCAATGATGTAATATACACACAGAGAGAGAGAGACAAATACGTATATAGGTGCAATCAATAAAAATAAATAAAAACTTTAAAAAGTAGATGTTGAGAACAAGTTGCTAAGGTAGACATTTCCAAGTAAGTAATATATAGATTAAGTTTACAACTCAAGCCTATAGGATTGAGGAACACTGGGTTTTAAGGGCCATATAGAGAGTTTTCATAAGTAAAGCACTGCTTAATAAACAGTGATCTACCAACTACCTAGAGACCTAGATATGCAGTCTATTTTCTTAGAGGAGAGTTGTTTACTCAAACATATTGGTTTGTAGGATTTTCTTGAAGCAAACAATACAATTATTTAGTTGTCTGCAGCCTTACCTTTCTGAGAAAATAATTTTCTGAAATAAATTTTTAAGTCTTGTTGACATAGATGGCCTCAGGTTCCAGTTTTGATAGTTTTGCTATGTAAATACAGAAAAATCTAAAGAGACTGTGTATTGTTGGACAACATTATACAGCAAATATCATAGTATTTTTATTTGCTGTGAGTTTCAGCTGAAAGACTAAAAGAAATTTTAATATCTGATCTTAAATAAAATCATCTTAAATGTGATAATTTCATTGAGCTGACATGCATGTGTGTGTGTACTCTGGCAACATATTCAAAAGTGTCTTCTTAAAAATTTCAATTTAAAATGAATAGAAGAAATATAAAATTATTTCCTTTATTATTTTAAACTCTATATTCTATTGATTGCTTTGTATTTTTATGGCAATTTTTTGGGTACATTGTCATGAATTTAAATGAAAAACCTGTTCAACATGATAGGAGTGTTTATCTCCAAAAAGAATTTATCACCATATGCCATTTACAGAAAATAGTCAATTCTTCCGGGTATAAAATGATAAATGTCCTTCTGTTCATGGGAAAGTAAATAAATGACCATTCTTACACAGTCTTCATAGGATTGTCTAATGCTTCAGGTAAAACTGCCTATTCAGAAAAAATAAAAAAAAATAAATTTTTTGGATGCCATAATTACAACTTGGGAAATAAAAATAGAATTGCTGGTTGAATTTTGTAATTTTCTCAAGGGAATTGAAAGTAATATATAAACATTTTAAAATATATTTTGATAATTCCATCCATGTTGATTTCATATGTAAGCAATTTTCCTTCTGTTAAACTCAGTATTGCATTTTTTTTCAGATGAGAATTTTCTGGCAGAAAATTTGTTTGATTTCTTTATCTAAAGTGAGATGATACTGATGATACTAAAGATATATTGTGCAAGATATATTGTGCATCTTGACTAATATATGAATGACTAAGCATATATTGAAACTATCTAAGGAACAAGATATTTTATATCCAAGAAAATTGAATAGAAGTCATAAACACTCATACCTGGTATGCAAATATATGTGTGAGTGTGTGTGTGTGTGTGTGTGTGTGTGTGTGTGAAGACAACTAGAAAATCCTCCTGAATGACACAGATTTAGGTGTGAACACATGGGAAGAATTGTCATATATTTGGAAGATTTATTAACATAAATTTGTCAGTTCTTAGGTAAACATACTTTTCATGTTATTACAAAAGAATATTTTATCAGTTTTTATGGACTTAGATAGGTTGTCAGAAATTGACTTGAAGGAATAAAGAAGGAGAATTTTAAAACCAAGTGTCAGGGCTCTAAAAAGAACCTGGAAGATCACTTCCAGGACTTTTCTTTTTAGCTTTTGATATTACCAATAACTCTAGATATTCTATGATTTAAAAATATACCTCTCCAATATCTGCTCCTGCCATCATATGGCCTTCTTTTATTTTTCCTCCTTCAAATTTGTGTGTCCCTTTTCATTTTCTTATAAATCCAGTTTTATTTCATAGATCAGCTCCTAATGATCTCACTTTAATCTGGTTATACTTGCAAAGACCCAAATATCCAAATGAGGTCACACTGATAGCAATTTCCATCCCTGTAGTTAGGACTTCAATACATGTATTTGTGGGTGATACATATAAAGCATAATTCTATATTACAACCTCACTCACTAGTAAATCTTAAAAGTTTACATTTATATTTGAAGGAGAGAACTTCTTAAAATTATACATGCAGATCAAGTAGAAATTGCCTACCTATACCATTTAAAGTATTAGCAACAAAACATAAAACAAGCCTTATTTACCCCTAGAGAGAAGTAAACTCTACTTCACTACTTTCATGATCTATCTTCTCTCTTTTCTGTTATTAATGAGATGCTGAATTTGATCAATTTTGATTTTAATTCTGACAGGTACTCAGACAATGAATTAGTCTCTTCTGTTTTCATGCTGATTAGTTCCTCCAGTACAATGTTAAAAAGAAATTATGAATGAGAACATTGTTTTATGTGCAATGTTAGGAAAAGACTTTAACATATAATTTAGTATGATACTAAACTAAGTTTTTACAGATATCATTTTATCATGTTGTGTGACGTACTTTCTATTCTTCCCTTGCTGAGAATTCATAGAAATGAACATTCACTTTGTCAGATGTTTTCCCTTCATTTAAGAACAGCAACATTTGTCATTTTTATAGTGTTTATTTGGTAGAGGGAATTGATTTGCTTCAAATGATGAGTTTATTTTACATTTAAGATAATATTTTATTACATTTTAAAGATTACTGGAGATTTGAAATCTACAGCAAGTCAGTAAATACTTGAAGTTTTGTAAGATTGCTTTTTTTAAAGAAAAAGACATAGATCTGATTTCTAGAATCCAAATACCATATGAAAATTTCAATTCTGATTGACAGAGTAACAAGTCTATAATATGAAATATAAAATTTAGATACTTATGTAAAGAAAATGAAGAAAACAAGAAGAAGCAGGGAAAATCATCAATATTAAGATATAAGATACAATGAAATATGTTAACACCCAGGTCAATAATGAAATCTAAGAATTCAAACCCTATTCAAAAAATAAGGTACAAGAAAGAAGAAAGTTTTATGCATTCATTTTTTATTACTATTTGTAGTCAAACTATAAAGTAGAATTCTGACTTAATAAAAATAGACCAAATTTTAAAACTGTTTCATAAAATTTTATAATGCAAATTATTTACATGAATATATAGGATTAGCATTTTCATTTCTGTGGTGTACATTATCTGGGTTCTTTGAAATTTTTGTTATGACCTAGTATCTGAAAATAGGAAGAATTGTATATGCTGGGTTACAATAAAATATTCTGAACCATACATCTTATGTGTCATATTTGTAAGGAATTGATGATTTTATAATATACTGTATTCATTTGAAGGAAATAAAATGTGACAGAGAAACTAAACCTAAATAAGATGAATCAAGCAAAGAAATTCAAAAATTATAAAATAAAAAATAAAATCATTATATATATTAATACTATGAGGCCAAATTTAAAATAATAGTAAATATTGGTAAAATTGAATATGAATTAAACATTGTTTTTGAAAAAATAGATTATTACAGTAAAGGTATTATAGTAAGTTATTATAGTAAAATGGGACTTTATCTCATATTCAAAATGAATAGAATGATTTTTCCAATTTTTTAAATTTATATTTAACATTTTTACTTCTTTGCATTATAAGTAAACATTATGTAACTAAAATATTTAAAACAACAAAAACATGCAGAGCTCTTTTAATTTGAAAACAAATGCAGAAATAAGAACAAACAGTTACTGCAATTACAAAAGGCTATATTAAACATATAGCTTGGAAGCAAAAACAAAAATAAAATAAAGACAGTATGAGATGATTTCATTCATAAGTGGAAAAGTAATGAAAAAGCAAATGATCAGACAAAATAATCTAACAGCAAGATAGTGGTCATCTAATGTGAAGGAGTCAGGAAATGAAGGTTGGAGATGAATGAGTAGAGGGAGGGAATTGGATGATGACAGTTATTAGAACTGTAGTGGAGGGCAAGATGTGGCATCATATACTTGAATGGGTATGAGGATATACCCCTAAAACATTATCACAGTTGGGCAAAATTATACAGAAAAAAGTTTAACTAAAAAGAGATTACTCTTAAAATAATACAATGTTCTTTGCTTAAAAATAAAATGGTTGCTCATGATCTAATATTTGGAATATATATGGACAAAAGAAAATGAAAAAATAAGACTGAAATGACAAAGCAGAACTCAAAACAATATTAGTAAACCTCAATGTATTGATAAGTCTGAGAATATATAAATTAAATGCATAAATTAGACAATTCATAATTTAAAAAACTCCGATGAACCAAAACAAAATGCAAGCCTTTCAATATTAAAAAAATACTTTCTAAATTTCTGTACATACTAGTGAGTTATTTTGTTATGAAAGTTGGATAGGGTGCCCACATTTTAGTTGTAAAACCGATCCTGGACTTGATTCCACAGTGACCAATAGAATAGAAATGGCTCATAGAAAAGATCTTCCATTTTATGATTAATAAAACTCTCATCCCCTAGAAAATATGACCACCAAAAAAAGGGGAAAGAAATCAGATGAGAATGTAAATGAGGTGGGTTGTGGGAGATTGTTTCTCATACAGAGATTGTTTCTCCTACATTTAAAGCTACAGTGAGTCAAGATGAGTTTGCAAAATAAATGCTATATATTGGGTAACATTTGATAATAAAAAAATAATAAATCCAGTTAATTTCTATCTGTGAGAACTACAAAAATACCACTAAAGAATTTTGATTAAGGAGTAAACAGAAAACATGTAGTTACAGATTAGACACGCAAGATAATTTATAGATGTATTTATTAAACTTTAAGAAATATGTTACCTAAGGATCTTATGTAAATACAGAGGTAGAAAACTAGAGTAGAATTCCATATTTTGAATTCATAGTGGTGATGAGAAAAGTTTGAGTATTGCATAAATACATGTAATAGAAAATCACAGCACAAATCCCATCCCATTTAAAATATCACCATAGAAAAATGAAAGTAATATATTGCATTGAAGACATTTTCTTTAGACTAAGGTCAATCTATTAGAACATTTAAAAATCATATGACATTTTTGAACTATGTTCCAAAGAGCTAGAAAAGTTTGAGTAACAACTTTTCACTATTTAGTAACATTTTACCAAGATATCTAATGCACCCAAGGACAATATAGCTGCCTTCCAGTGATTTCCAGTTTATCCAATTTTCTAGCAACTTGTCTGCCCACACAATGACAGATTACTCTATCATTCGTTCCACTTTCTAAGCAGCTAAGTCAGTTGTTTTCCATCTTTTTTCTGCAGCAACTCTTTTCTCTTAAGACACTTTAGAGTGATTCCTGAAGAGATTACTCTTTAGTTAAATGGTTATACACCTTGCCCATCAACTAAAATAATCAATGGAGAGAGCAATATTTTTCTTTACATTAGTGCAACTTTCATTGTTGATTTCATTTCATAGTCTGATCACAATACTGATATAGACCTGACAATTTACCTGTTGGGAAACTTGATGATTCAGAATTCCCACATTATTTTTTTGAAAGTTCTGTGGTCTCCTAAAAGTGTCAAAATATAAATGTTCAATACTAAGTACAACTAAGAACTTGCTTAAGAAGAAATTTACCCAACACTATGGCTGGTAGTGTAAATTTCTCAATCATTTCAAAAGCTGTGAAGAGGGGAGGGATTATGAAACAAGGGTGCTCTCTATGCAATAGGCACCACCACTTACTAAGTTTTCAGTCCCTGAGCATCATTCTTAGTTACTGTCACTTAGAGAGTGAATTCCTCTTCGTCTGCTCTGAAGTACAAGAGTAACAGGTGGTTCCACTCCCATTTCAATTTTAGAGCAGTTTCTTATAGATTTTCATTAAATTTACATCAAATGCTAATATCTTTTTGCTCAATTATAGCCTCTCAGACAAATTTTGATGAGATAACTAATTTATTTAATTCCCTGCATAGATTGAACAACCAAGTTATCATTATACCCTAATATTTTGTGAAATATATGGACAAAGTCTATTTGAATAATCACTTGCACTTGAAAATAAATGTTTTGTTCAACTGAATGATTTAAAGTCCCCCAAGGAGACTAAAGTATCAATTCTTGAACCCTGATACATTGTCTTTTCTGACAAGTTATTATTTAATCAAAAATTTCCATAGTACAGAATATTTTTTAACAAATATTAACTTGAATTTGAGAAGTAGGAATTTATCTGAAGATACAGTTAATAGTTCAGAGGATATCGTTAGATTTCCCCTGTAACTCTTTTAATCTTTTAGTTTTATAATCTTACCATGAAAAGAGAAATATTTGTGCAATGTTATAATATATTAAAAAGTTTATCTATGCCTAGCCTTTATTAAACTAAAAAATGTATATTTACTTTTCTACTTCTCTCCTTTCTGCATACAAATTCAAAAGGAGAGAAACCATGTTTACAATTCATTTTTGGATCTAACCACCTGGTCAGAATCTTATGTTAAGAGGGACAATGGAAAATAATATTACTGAATTATGAAACAGCTGACTTCTTGATTTATAACCTGAATCATATTTGATAAATTTGAAAAATGAATTCTGTGTAAAATGGTGGAAACAAAAAATGAGAATGACCCCCTCCTTGATAACTTTGCTTCTTTTACTTTTTACTACCCAGCTGTCCCATACGAAAATCTTTAACTTTCTGTGAACTACCAAGTTTATAAAAACAAGTGTTCTAGTGAAGAACAGAACTCTAAGCAAGTGTCACATAAACAGAAAACAAAATAACCAATAGACCAAACTTTGGCTTCAGTTGGAAATTAAAATATCTGCTGAAATGACTTACTCTTTTCTCCCTCCCACAAAAGGTCTGCTCTCACTTCCATCAAAACCACCTAATGTCCTCAATGATATCTTGATGCTCCTCAATGTACAAAACCTTTAACTAACCTTATTGTCACTCAAATCATTTGTTTTTGGTTACAATACTGATTATCAGCCTTTCGGTCATCATTTATTCTCTACATATTTTCATAAATTGCCTTGGATAAAAAATAAAACTATCACCTAAAATTTAAATAGCATCAAATATATTTAGTTAAAACTATAGTTCATAATTTCTTCTTAAACAGAGTAATTGGATTCATTTTGAGGCCATTTTCAATGACTTGACATTTTACTGAAATCTTCCTGTGCCTTTCCAAAATACTGGTTCTCAGGTATGGTGTTAGCCACTGTCTTTATTTTAAATTCCCGAGTGTTTGCTTGCCACAACAATTGGTTGATATCAAAGTTATAGGTTGTATGGCAAGCCATTTTCACTATCTTCTGGGCAGGCAGATAATGAGATTCTTGGAGTCTTCTCAGGCTCTAATGTTCTCAGGGAACCAGGTACACAGGCACACCAGGCATTAAATGCCTTCTGCATTAGCACCATCAGGACCACAGATGGTAGCTATAGGCTAGTGGTGTAAAAAGTCTAATTAACTCATTTACCCTATACAGGGACTCTGTCTAAAAGGGTGGATCCTTTGCCCTCAAGGGAAATGATTCACCAGGGAGCACTAATTTTCCTTTCCAGGCAACACTTTATTAAAGAGATTCATGTATAAGGGAGCCAGTTTAGAACAGGGGAACACAAACTATCTCTCAAAAGGCAGTTATGAGATATTTAAATGGTAAGCCTATGAAGTATGGAGGAGGAGAGCTTGTTTTGGGTTGGTTGATACCTAGGTCTGGGTATCAACCACGTATCAACTACGCAGGTATAGTCCCTCAGCTTTTCTTTAATCCTGGGTGGAAAAAAATCTAATTTCAAAAAAATCATGGTGGGTTAAAGATGAGGAGTCTCTCAATTTTGAAACTCTAGGTTTGGGGAAATGGTGACTTTCCAGTGGAGAAAACTTCCCACAGGAAACACCAATTCAAGGTGGAAGGAATTGTGAGGTAGAGGGAAGGTATGACTGCTTTGGTGATTGACTTAAGGAGAGAGTGGGTGATTTGGCACCAAGGAGATAGTATTTTGTCTTGTTTGAATGAGTATATTGAAAATGTTCTCTATCTTACCTCCCAGATTTCTTGCACTGCTATTATGGTAAAATATATATATATATTTACTTTTTATTTCTGAGCATCCTGAGCAAGCTTTAATAATATTATTAAATTGGTAGAGGAAATAACCAACATTATAAATTCAGGTTTTCAGTCTTTTTTTTATTATTTTTAATATCTGCAGAATGATTCCAAAAGAACCTGGAATAAATTGCATATTTATATTCATTTTATGCTCTTTTACTGTGACTTTATAATAAATTAGAATTCTTATATTAAAAGTTAATATTCTATAGTTTGGAAAAGCAAGTTCATATAAAACTACACAGCACCTCAGAATACAGTAAAATAGTAATTTAATGAACTTAGAAGACTAACTATGCATGCTGTGCCAGGCTTATCAAGGAAGATACAATTTCAATACCAATGAAATAAACTCCCACAAATTGATTTTTCTTTGTGTGCACTCATCAATGTAAATACAATTAAATTATAAAGTCTGAACTTGTTCAGGAAAGACGTTTTCTGTTCATGGTCATGCTTTGTGGATGGTTTAGTTTCTATTATTTTGTTATGTAAAAACCTAAAAAAATCTAACTACTGCACATACAGCAACCACCATTACAGGGAATTAAAGTTAATGCACTTCCTTTAAACAAATAATATAATTTTAGTAATTCATCAAATGATATGCTTGTCCTTTTGAAATAAATTTAATTATTATAAGATGTCAAGTTTTGCACTTATAATATAATTTAAATGAAAGGATGACTTATTTCTATTATAACATGAAAATAAAGTAAATCAAAAGTTGTATCATTAAATGTGTTATTTCAAAAGTAAATTTACATGCAGGTACCAGTTCTTAAGGGTTGAAGTGCTTCCAAGTATCATACAAGTTTGTGAATTGCTTGATTTGATAATTTAGATCTCTGATTTTTCTAGTGAGAAAAATGTTACTCAACGATTATCATCATACTCCAAACCATGCAGTTCATAAGTTATAGGTCGGACTTTCATTTCTCCTATCCCTAAAACTTGTACAATTAGAGAAATTATCAGTTACATGCAGCTCTGTAGTGAAATAGCTGATAATAGATTTTCCTCAGCAACTTCCAGCTGACTGAGAGAAAGCTTGAAACCTGGACCTATACCGGATAAATGAAATCAAATCTCTAAAACCTAAAGACCGTGCAAGCATTTATTCTGAAACTAAAACATTTTCAATGTTTGATTTTTTTAACTTTCTGTAGCACAGTTCAAGGAAAATTCAGTTTCCATCTCTCTTGGTTTTGGAAAGAGAGAAGGCAAGACCAGTGGAAACAGGTAGGGCAAGGTCTGGAGGCTGAGAACATGGTCTCTGAATTTAGCATGCAGGTTGATGACTAGAGTTGACTAGGTGTAAAGGCACAGGTGGTGACAATTTTCCTGTGAGCTTGAACGGATTGGGCACTGATGTTTTTGAAAGTCTCCCTAGTGCTCCCAATGTGCAGATGAGGCTGAAAAGTCACACGAGTAATATAGGTAAGCTTTGCTTTGTGTCTGTTTCACACAGATCTATGCAATGACCCATGAGGTGGAATATGAAATGCTTGTGATTGTCATACCCACAGATTTGCTTCACCATGTTTCTCTGACACCCCAAATGCTTCTTGTCCTATCTTCATCAGGCACCTTCAGACTATTATCACCTCAGCTTAGACTTCATGAACCAGAAATGAGTCATGTGTGTCATCTCTAATCCCATAAAGGATTGATAGGAGATATGATATTCAGCCAAAAATTAATGTTCATTTTTACCGATGAATGGATATTAGAGCTAAACAGCACTCTTAGTCAAAAATAAGTATGTATAGTATGATTGCCCTTCTAGAATATGTGGACCAGGTAGCTTGAACTCATTGAACATACTTTGGTTCGCTTTAGCTTATTTTCTGGTTGACTTGCTTGTTTGTTTCTGTTCCTGTTTTTCTTTGCAGAAATTCTGGCCATTTTACAGTAGAGTTAAAACAAATAATATCATTGGACACGCGAAAACAGTCTTGGAAAAGATGAATTGATATTTGGTTATCGTTAAATATACAAAAATGTATTGCTGATTTATCCAGCACTGACAGGGAACATTTCTGTTTTATTACTGTGATTAGGCCCATATGTTTCCTTCAAAAGTATAAAAAAAAATAGTTCAACCCTAAAATCCTTTTAGAAACTAAGCATAACTAAACACCCAATATCACAGTCTTTCAAAATCCCACCCATTGAATCTATTGATATTCCTGGTCAGCTTCAAAATTAAAATAAAAGGCATGCAAAAATAATTAAAAATATTCTCATGTCTCAGTGTCTGCTTCATTCACTTTGTGGTTAGAAAACACAAAGAGCTAGTGATTCCAGCATGCAGCCAGGGTTGGAAAGTAATCACTAAACTTGTAATAAAAGTCTTCATAAATGCTTAATCTGCATTTTAACATGCCATCAGGTCCTGGGCTCTTGTTTTTAGGTAGAGTTTTGATGACTGCTTCAATTTCGCTGCTTGTGATTGGTTTATTTAGGTTCTCTATATCTTCTTTGTTTAATTTTGGGGAGCTGTATCTTTCTAAGAATCTATCCATCTCATCCAAGTTGTTGTATTTATTTCCATATAGTTGTTCATAGTAATCTCTTATTATT
>PVHY01020928.1:0-24756 GCA_004024945.1 Uropsilus gracilis
GGCGTGGGTGCTGACAGTCGGTTGCAGTCAGCGGTCATGTTGTTAATGGGCCTGCTGGGGGGCAGAGGATAGGTGGCCCCTTTGGCCATTTCCTGCTTGATGTCGTCCATGTAACCGGAAGACAGGTCTCCTGGAGAGAGAGAACGGCGCCAGCTTCACGGAGAAGCCTGCTCTTGCCACGCGCGCCTGACTGAGGGCAGGAACAAAACACTCTGGGGGAAAGACAACGGCCTCACCCCTGGGGCTGGACCTCCAGGGCAGGGCTGGGAATACGCTGTCCACGGTCGCAAAGAGACACTCATCACCGAGCCCCGCAGTCCAGCCCTAACTGACCCAGTGTAGAAACCGACGTCTCAGTGGTCTCGCGGGGCTGCTCTCAGAACAGTGCACGGCCTGGCTTGAAGGCGCTGAGGTAGCATTAGCGAGGCTGACCACTGCAGGCAGCAGCCAGCTAACACCAGAGGCCCAGGAGAGTCACCTCAGGCCTACAGACTATTTCCAAACAGTCCGCCGGGCGCACAGGCGGAGGGCCATGCGGAACCGGCACGGCGGGTCAGTGGCCGGCCCTGGGACCCTCGGTGAGAAGCTGTCTCACGTGGGACCACGTGGCAAGAGCTAGCCTTCAGGGGGTCCCCATAGGAGCTGCGTGCACACAGAGCCGCAGGACTCAGGCGGCCCACACCCTCAGAGGAACAGACCCAAGAGGCTGCAGGCTGAGCGGCAGCGGGCCTGCGGCCTTGGCCCCTACCCTGGTGTCTGACCCGCCTCCTGGGCAGCTCCGGGGAGGCCGTGTGCGTCTGAGACTCCTGTCTCGGCATCCCCTCCATCACCGGTGGCATCGCTGTGGCTGGGCGCTGGTCACACTGGTCCTAAGAAGAAAAGCCACAGTTAGTGCCTTTCGAGTGAGGTTACTTCCCAGCAGGGAGAAGCAGCGGCTTGGGTGGGCCCTCTCTGGACAAGGGCCTGACAAGCACTGGGAGGAAGGGCCTGGGGCTGGGGAAGCGCTGCTGGAGCAGAGCAGCCGCACCCCACTGGCACCCACGGTGGTGACAGCAGCCTTCTCTGGCTATGCAGGACGAGGGAAGGGGCTGGACTGAGGAGCCCAGAGAAACATGTCTCTGCTGCGACCACGGCACCGCCGCGTGACCGTCTTTCCCAGGCGACTCAGCTGGTCACCCCAAAGCGGAGATGCAGCGTGTGGTGCTCCAGCAACAGCCGCAGCACCAGGCGCCCTGAGAGACAAAACCTGGCAGCAAATGTGTTCCCCACTAACAGGCCGGACTCCTGAGGCTGTCTAGCCCGAGTCCTCCTTTTACTGATGTGCCCGAGTGGAGGGGTGGACTCAACTGTTAGGGCAAAGCCAGGGCCGTCCCCAAATCAAAAATGGATACTGGGGCTACCCGAATGCAAGGCGCAGATGCTTCCGAAGCAGGAGTATCTCACCTGATGATGGAACAGCACCTCTTCCTCCAGCTGCACCCCGCAGAACTCGCACGGGATGATGATGCTGTCCTCCCGGGGGGGTGACCTGCTCAGGCCCATCAAAGGGTCCAGCTGGTTACTTGCAGCTTGCTGCAGAAACTTCTGGAAGATGTCGTCAGGGTCCTCTACCCCTCTGGGGGAAGAGCTGCCCACATTGAGTGAAGGTAAGGCACGTGAGGGGTTACAGCTTGTCTGTCTCAAGAAATAGGTTTTAAAAAAAGCAGAGGTTGAAGAAAAATCTGTATTTCTAGAAATTTTCCAGAAGTCACAGACATTAGTTAACGCTTACTACTGGGGAGAGACTGAACAGGGCCGGGGTGTGAAGATGGAACGCTCGCTTTACTTTCAAATATCTCTAAGTTGTCTCGGTTGTGGGATTTTGCTTTACTGTGTTCATGTGATAATTCTCTTTAATTAGCTGAAAGGAGTTGAGATTTTCCCACACCCATTGAGAAGAAAGGCCCAAACGTGGTTGTCCCTGGGAATGGCTTTCTCTACGCTGTCCCCAAATCAAAAACGAGACATTCAAAAATGGCTACTGGGACTCCTATTCGAACAGTGCGCAGAGACTCCCGGGTAGGAAATTCCCTCATCTCCACAGGGGTGAAATCAAATCAGAGTACTGAAGGGGAACCTGGTTTCCTCCATCAGGCAATTTGCAAAGAAAAGCTCATTCTCGGTCAGGCATGGTGGCGCATGCCTGTAGATGGCAGCCTAGGAAGCTATGGCCGGGACCAGGGATTGGGGTTCGAGTCCCAGCGGGGGTACGTAGTAAGACCTAGTCCCCAAAAAAACAGCTGGGCGTGTGGTGCGCGCCTGTAATCCCAGCTATCTGGGGAGCTGAGGCTGGGGATTGCTTGAGTCTGTGGTACCCTGGGCAACATGAGCCTGTGGTTCCACGGGCAAAAATTGCAAGACCTAGTCTCAAAAAAAATGCTCATTCCCTAATTATCCCGAAATGGCTCAAGAGACCAATCACTCCGAAGGCCTTCTTGGCACCACCCTATACCGTGTGCAGAGACGCAGGCACTGGAAACCCAGCACCTGTCCTCAGGGAACTCAGTGTGGTAGCTAGAGCGCAGCACCAGGGTAGGTAGGAGGGAGGCCAAGAGAAGGCGGCACAGGACTCAGAGCACCCATGTGTGCCGTCTGGCCTGCCTTCATCAGAGCGTCACATGGCTAAAGGAGAACATGCAGCTGAGCCCCTGGGAAGCCACTGGGCAGGGTCTCCACACGCCTCTACAGGGGTGTCCTGGTGCCTGTGACATGATGATTCAGCCGCCCACAGAGAGAGGCCAGAGGTGTCGTCTACTGCAGACAACACACACGGCAAGGACCGAGCAGAAGCCGACGTGTGGATTCTGGCCTGATGGGGACACAACTGAACAACCTAAGGACAAGTTCTTGGCTCTGAAAACCCAGGTCCACTCAGAGGCTCTGAGGGAGTGACGGAGGGTACATCTGCACCCAGCCTACAGGATCTGCTCCAGGGGAGGGTGAGGTGGCAGGAGTGGGCCATACATCGTCCAGACTTAAAGAGTAAAGTGCAAAAGGGACCCCTGACCCTTTCGGGGAAACACAAGGGCTCCAGTACAACTCCAGCAACTCAAAATGAGGCATGTGATGAAACCAGCTCACGAGAGGTTCAGTAGATCCATTCCAGCCACCACAGCACGGAGGGCCCTTCTGGGCCTGCTAGAAGGAATATTACGTTGTCCAAGAGGGCCGGGCTGTCACGCCCATGTATCCGTTACACTCTAGAGTTTAAAAAAAATGCTGCTTCTCTCATCACAGGCATCATCTCGAGACAGCTCGCCCAGTCTCCTGTGGACTGCAACACAGCGCCTGTGCAGCTCGGGGCGCTCACAACGCACCTGATGGTCGATCAGCAGCTCCTCTGGGTAGAGCTCCTCACAGAACTCACAGGGCAGCATGGTCTCGTCAGCGAGCCCTAGGCCAGACCACTCGTCAGACTCACAAGAGATAAAACAGACACGATCTAACCCTCTACCCCCCCTTCCTGGAGTTTACGTGTAAACTGGACTCCCCTGACAGTCCTCAGATGTAGCATCTGGGAGACTATAAATGCGCAGAGGAAAACATCAGAATATGGGAAGTCTTGAAGGGACTCCTGAGACAACTGATTTATTTTCCTTATGAAAAGAAACGTGAAAACAAATTGGGCCAATGTGGGTATACTTAAACTTCGCGGGAAATACTGTCACGAGGAGAAATGATTACACATTTCCAGCATGTATATGAATTAACAAGTGTGTTCTAAAATATATACAACGTCTTAAAGCCTACTGTTATGGTACCATATCATTGGTCAATTCTGATTACTGTAAAATATGAGTCATAAAAATTAAGCAAACATCATTGTCAACTGCTTTGTAATCAGATTTTAACTGTGTTTATATTTAAGTCTGTTGCTATGTATACAGGCCACTTACTAAACTTTGTATTCAGAAAATCACAAGACACTAACAGTACTCTGGAAATATAGGCTTGTCACAGAACTACCCAAAACTGCAGCGCTTCCAGAAAAACTGGATTCATGAAAACTGCTAACAGCAGACTGGCTACATAGAATAGATGGAACTAAACAAACTCAGAAAGGCTGATGTAATTTTTATAACTTCAAAATATTAGTTCTAGCTGGGCACGGCGGCATGAGCCTGTAATCCCAGCTACCTGGTAGGCTGAGGTTAGGGATCACTTGAGTCCGTGGGTTCGGGAGTATACTCTGGGCAATATAGTGAGACCTAGTCTCTTAAAAAAAAAAATAGTTCTTAATGTTTTGATTTGTATTTCCTGAAAATCTACTGAGCGGTAGAATTCAGTAAATTCCTGGAACAGCAGTTGGGGGGGGCGGGTATCAGACTGCAAGCAAATGCAGAGCAAAGCGTGAATGTAAGGTCAGGGCCCTGCTCAGCGGACTCTGGCTCCAGGTGGAAGAGTCTCCACCAGGGAACAAACAGATCTTTGCATAAATTCACATGTATTTTTTTTTTTTACTTGAAATGAGACTTTATTCCTTTAGGGATATCTGGTTTATTTAACTACATTTGGAGAAAAGCAGGGATAATCACATTGATGATTTTTAAAAGCCTAAAGCGAAAATTTTTAAAATTATTGCAGTCAGCAGTGTCCTTAGGTGCCTGCTAGAAGTAGATACAGACACTCTCAGGGAAGGACACAAGAACTAAATGTTCATGTGATACTTGTATAATCACACACACACACAATTCATATGAAAAGCTTTCATGAGACAGAATTTACCTTTTTGGTCTGTTTGCTTTTCCAAACTTTTCATTTCTAAAAATTGTCAACATTTATCCCTGTGTGTCTACACACAAACACACACACCAGCCTGTACAGCAAGTCTCTAGAGAGCAGAGATAACAAGTAGCAAAGAACAGACTTTAGATATTTTACTTTCAGGCATGGAAGAAAAGTACATTTAACATGTTTAGAAATATATTAAAAAGAAATTGCAATATAACAACCTAAGCTAAAAATATATTTTTCATTTATGATGAGGCACAAAGAACCAACTAGAACTCAAATAGAACAAATGAAAAATATAGCCATAAAAACCTCACATGTAAAATAATAAACTAGAAATGTTTAAAATACTCAGAATACAGTACATGAGACAAAGAAATGAAAAATGTATGAGATAAAGAAGATAGAGAAAATCTAACACTTTTAAACAGAATTCAAGGAGGTCCTACAAAGAAAAAGAGATAGACAATAAAAAAGAAAAAACCAGTAGTCGAGAATTCTCCACATAGAAGAAAAATACCCCCCCCCAATTTAAAGCCATCAGGAAACTGTAAAATTCCAAAGACAAAAAGATCTTGGAGTAAGCCAACAGAAAAGACAGTATCTACAGAGAAATAACACACAGGTGACTTCTCTACAGCCAAAAACAGGAGCCAAGAAATACAACAAATAATTTCAAAGAATTATGAGAAAATAACGAGCAATCCAAAATTGTATGACCCATAAAATTATCATGTGTGAAAACAAAATAAAGATATTTTCAGACAAACCAAAATGGAGAATTTACAACTATCAAACACTTTCAATAGAATATCTGAAGAATGTACCTAAGGAAGATACTGAGAAAGGAATCTGAAAAGGACTTTCTGAGAAGCAAGAAGGAATACATAAGCAAAGTAAATGGTAAACATACAATAACTAACATGATAAATACAAAACAAGAAAGGTCTATAGCGTGGCACTGAAAACAAAAGACAGAATACTCACATCAGTGGTATTATAAAGGTATGATCTCTGAATTCTAAGAACACTATGTTAACTGGGAAAAGAGTGCTAAGACTGATTCAGTTTTTGTTAAATTCAATCAACATGAAATTTCCAGGACAAGTACTGAAAGAATAAAGACGAAAAAGAAAATTGCAAACCAGCTGAGGAAAAATGGAATTAAACAAGCACGTGCATCAATAAAGCAAGCTAAGAGGTGACAGGGAGAAAACCAGGGAAGCTACACTAAATCCAGGGCCTTCATTTGTCCTTCCTGCACCACAGCATTCTGACCCCTAATGATAGCCAGTCTGGAAGCCTGATAAGGCTTAGAAGACACTAGTCAGTTTGGAAACAGCTGTCTCTGGACAAGGGCAGATGATCTGGTAGAAGTATTTTAAACAATGGCAACTATTTGGTTTAAAAAAAAAATACTAGATCAAAGGTGACAAAAAGAAGAAACCTATTATCAGTAAACCAGAGTGGCCTGACTTAGAAATGACAAGAATCCAAAGTCAAACACAAGAAGCCAGCTGGGCACAGTGGCTCGTACCTGTAAGCTTCAGCCTATGAAGCAGCTGGGGCTAGGGATCACGGTTTGAGTCCTGCTCGGGGCAACACAGTGAGACCTAATCCCAAAAAATAGCTGGGAGTGGTGGCGCATGCCTGTAATCCTAGCTACCTGGGAAGCTGAGGCTGGGGATGGCTTGAGTCTGTGGTACCCCTGGCAATGTGAGCCTGCGGTTCCATAGACAAAAATAGCAAGACCTAGTCTGCGCAAAAAAGAAAAACACACACACACAAAAACACCACCTAAGGCCTCCAGGACCAATTTCTATTGTAGTTGAATCAAGAAGACTTTAAGAATTGCTCTCTAAAGGTCGGGCATGGTGGCTCATGCCTATAAGCTTCAGTCTATGAAGTGGCCGGGGCTAGGGATCACGGTTCGAGTCCCACCTGGGGCCTGTAGCGAGATCTAGTTCCAAAAAATAGCTGGGCGTGGTGGCACGCACCTGTAATCCCAGCTACCTAGGAAACTGAGGCTGGGGATGGCTTGAGTCTGTGGTACCCCGGCCAACGAGAGCCTGCGATACCTAGTCTCAAAAAAAAGAATTGCTCTCAGGCAGGCGAGTCACGTCCACGGGGATATAGCACTGCTGCACAGCCTGCAGTGTCCGCTCGCAACCCCACCTTTACTTTCTTAATCCATGAGTCCAAAAATACTAAAAAAATAAAAAAAGAATAGTTTTAAAATAAGGGAAAGGGAGGGGAAAGCTCTATAAAGAAGAATGACAATAAATGGAGAACAAGGACTAGAAACAAAAGTCACCAAGTAATACCTGATTCGAGCAAGAAGCATTCATGAATGCTCTGGCTGTCAGAAATGAACAGCCTGTGCCCAGTCATAGCAAAGTAGCACCCTGCATCTACTTACTAGGAAGGGCAGTTGCCTATACAGTGATGCTGACACACTTGAGTAAAGTGAGTGGAATGAACTAAACAATGCAGCATTGCTACTAAAACGACAATAATTACAATTTGGAACAATAATCAGACAAAACTAATTGGAAAAGAGTCTACAAAACTGACCTGGACTCTTCAAAAAAGTACCAAGACCCTAAAAGAAAAGGAACAAAGAGAAGGTGGGGAATAAACTGAAAGAATCTAATAATAAATGCAGTGCGTAACAATTCTGAATTTCTAAAACAAAACAAAGAAACTCTAAAACATTACATGTAAGTCGGGGACTCATGATGAATTTCCTCAGTGACATTATATTTTTTCCGTAGGAACCACCCTTAATCTGCAGACACACAAGCTGAAGTAGTCCCGGGACATCTTTTCAATGACTCATTATGTGCTTCAGGGGTATGTGTGTAGCAGACACCCAGACACACAAAGATAAATGGAAAACAGGTAAAAAGAGACAACATTTAAATACTGCACTAATCTGACAATTTTTTTTTTTTTTTTAAGAGACTAGGTCTCACTATGTTGTCCAGGGCTGTCTCAAACCGGTGGACTCAACTGATCCCCAGCCTCAGCTTCCCAAGTAGCTGGGACTATAGGCACACGCCACAATGCCCAGCTTATTCCGACAATTTTTAAAAATAAAATGTTTGGGAGGTCAGACTAACCAACCAAAAAGGCAAATTCTGTGTCATGAATCTTTCAATTTTACATCGGAAAACTTTTCAATTTTACATTATAGAGTGTAAGACTCTTTAAAACTCAGACAGAGGCAAGCACAAGCCGAGCAAACCTACCCCTTGTGCTGTTCAGAGGACTGCGGGCAGCATCTGCCTCATATACAGCCTTCCAGAAGTCCTGCTCTGCCAAGCTGGGGGCCTGGCCTTCACTTTGCAGACTTAAGGCCAACATGAAATCCAAGTTTGCGCTGTCTTCACCACCCACTTTAGGGGGCTGTCGGCTTCGATTCCTTTCCTGCCTTTCTTGTTCTTCCACTGCAAAAAAAGCCATCTGTGCTCAGATAGTTAGAAATGCCACCTTCCCGAGCCTAGCGAATACTCCAGCCTGGCAACTGGGCAGGAACAGAAAGGCCTCCCCTGCCCTGGCCGATATACTCCAGCTATTAAGTCTGCAGCATTTTTATTTATTTATTTATTTTTGAAGACTCAGTCTCGCTATTTTTGCCTGTGGAACCGCAGGATCTCGTTGCCCAGGGTACCATGGACTCAAGCCACCCCCAGCCTCAGCTTCCCAGGTAGCTGGGATAACAGGTGCGCGCCACCATGCCCAGTTATTTTTTTGGAACTAGGTCTCCCTATGGGCCCTAGGTGGGACTCAAACCGTGATCCCTAGCCCCAGCTGCTTCATAGGCTGAAGCTTACAGTCACGAGCCACCATGCCCGGCTAAGCCTGAAGCATTAAAAAAGGTTCTATGGTTCTGTTTCTTTTATTAGTAAACAACATTATCATGCTGTGAAGCAAGGTCTATGCTAAGTCTTTTACATATATTTTCTGCATCATAGCAGAACGTCTTAGCTATGAGGTGCACTGCCTAAATTCAAATCCCAGCTCTACCACTTACCTGCCATTTTGAGCACTAAATGCATGAATTTATGTGAAGTGCTTTCAAATACCTAAAACACACAAGGGATGCTCGTTCATGTTAGCAACTAGCAGCACTGTCATCACACTAGTCATCACCACAACTCACCACATTCCAGTAGTAACTTAATGGCAAAGAGATCATTTTCCTGTTTATAGGCAAGTTAGATATTCCTTCTAAGGTTACTTAGCTACAGTTAGGCTTTCCTAATTGATATCTATTTGACCTCAAAGTCCTGTTCCTATTTGCCCTGAGACTCTGCTACCATCCCAGCTTCTAAGCCAAATACAACTCACACAGATTATTCTGGATTGGAAACTGGGTCATCACATTCCTTTGACTGGAAGTCCTGCTGTGGAAAAGGTCCGACTGAAAGTCTCTTAGAGGTCTTCCAGGTAGCCTCATGGGTGGGTCCAGAGCCTCAATTTGTCCAAGGAGTTGGGATGCAAACCAGATTCTATCTTGACCCCAAGAGTCATCGTATGCATTCGGAGGCGCAGCAACCTCATCTCTCTTTTCCTGCCTGTCTCTCCCACAAACTTCAGGGTGAGTCTTCAGATCTTTCACCATGATGTTGCGCCCACAAGTGCCACATAACTCTGTCCGGGCACCACAGTAGTCTTCATGTTCCTTCAGCTTGAGAACAGAGAGCTCCAAGTCACAGTGCTGGCAAAGGGCAAGGCGCAGAGGACACTCAGTCTCCTGTGACAGAGGAATGGGCAGTGAGTGAGTGACAGGCCATGTTTTAGCACAGGGAAGGAAGCAAAACCATGTGCTTTATTTCATAGTCTCCTCCAACCCTGCTTTCCTCTGTCCCTGTCTCAGATGCTACAATGGGAAGGACTCTCTCAGGGGACTCTTACTTACTCAACCACTCCAGCTACCATCATTTTGTGCACACTTTACAGAGTAACCCAAAGTCAGCCAGAAAAACCCAAGAGCTGGCAAAAACACAGCAACTGAGGCACACGTGTCAAAGCTCAGACAGCCCAGTTTCCCCTCAGGACTCCATCCAGCTCATCTCAAGACTGGAGTTGAGGCAGAGAGACTACCTTTCAGAGAGATGCCAATTTTTCTAATCAGCACTGACTTTAAACTGACGGAATAAACTGGGAATCACCAATGAAGATAATTCCAACTGTGAATAGCCTCAGCAGATGAAGGACAAAAAACTTTATTCTTAATTGGAAATTGTCAGTTAAGCACAAAAAAACCTCAAAAAGCACAAAAAAAAACCTCAAAAAGCTACACACATTCTAAAACTTGGGAACCTAGGCTTTTTGCTATTTGAAAATTTAGTATTTTAAGCCAGACACAGTGGTGTGTGCCTGTAAGTGACAGATTATGGAGTCGCAGCTGGGTCTGAGGATCGTGGTTTGAGTCCCGCCTAGGGCAACATAGCCAAGACCTAGTCCCAAAAAATAGCTGGGCATGGTGATGCACGCCTGTAATCCCAGCTAACTGGGAAGCTGAGGCTGGGGATGGCTTGAGTTCATGGTACCCTGGGCAACGTGAGCCTGTGGTTCCACGGGCAAAAATAGCAAGAACAAGTTTCAAAAAAAAAGAAAAAGAAAAAAAATTTAGTATTTTACAACCACTGTGCCAAAATGCTACAATTTATTTTCCTACCATACTTATTCTTCTAAATGTCACTTCAAACATTTTTAGCACTGTTTGTGTGTGTGTGTGTATATATATATATACATATATATATGCACACGTTTGCAATCTCTCCTAGAAAACAAAATGAAAAAGAGGACCTAGGAACAGGGATCGGAAACTAATTTTTATAATGCATCCTTTTGAATGGCTTTACAGTTAGTTATATACCATGGTGGCAGAAAGGGTGAAAGAGGTATGGGATGGTAGTAGGTATTTTGTTTTACTTTTTCTTGGTTTCACTTTTTTTTTTCTTGAAAAATAAAATTATATCATATAACTATAGTATCAATTCCAAAAGATTTTTTTAAAACAAAAAGCTCTTTTTATTAGAAAAATGTCCCTGATTTAAGGTACTTAATTCCAAAAGAACAAAAAACTGCTAGCACACGCCTGAATATAGAAGAAAAACTTTGTTAACCATAAAGTGTTTGTAACTCACCAAAACAGAAAACAAAACAAAACAAAAAAAACCCATAAACTTTATTTTAAAAGAGAGTTTTATCTGCAACTACCTGACTCACAGGAAGCTCAGCTGACACTCTGGACTTGTACCTTTATAGAGGCTGGTGTCTCATATGATGGGAGAGAAGTGGGCAGGATGGCAGTTGGCAGAAGTTGTTCTATGGAGCAGCCAGGTGTTGAAAACAGAGAGGAATATTTGCTCCGGCTAGTGTGACTTAGTGCATAGCCCCCTACCAAGGGAGGCCCAGTGAAACAGGTTCAGTGCTCAGAAAGCATCATGACATGACAGTTAAGATGCCAGTGTACTGAAGGGATGTTTACGTCTCAGACATTAAGTGTGGATTAAGTGTGGTTCATATTTTTATATTTTCTAAATTTTCTTCATTGAATATGAATTAATTTTTCTAATTAAAGGCAATTCAATTACAAACTAGTTAAGTGATTTGTCGCCTTAGAGAAATGGCTGAAATGCATGGGTCTCAAGTGCATATCTGATGAATTTTTGTGAATACGCACATTTGCCTGTGACTGCCAACCAGGTCCGTGTCAGGTCTTTTAAATGACACGATCATAGGCTCAGCCAGCTACTGTCAGTTCATCTCAGGTAAGACCCAAAGGATACCATTGGTCCCTGGGGCATTTCTCCCCATGTGAACAGCAAGTCACCCATTAGAGCTAGAGCAATGTCCAAATGAAATGAGAAGATGCCAGAGAGACTGTATACACACGAGTCATACCAGCAATCTCACACCTGGCTTTGCAGAGGGCGACTGCCAACAGCACATCTCAGAAGGCATGACAGTGAGTTCCAAGGACAAGACTCTGAGGCCCTGACATAGGGAGCTACACTGTGTGGTCAAGTTTGGCAGCCGCTGAACAGTCAAACCTGCAGTGGGTTTGCAAAGATGACAAGTGCAGATGCGGCCTGACGAGCTTCTGCCCCTCAAGTGGCTCTGTCAGCTTGGCAGGACCTGTCCCAGGGAAACTCACTCCCATCATGGTGCAGGGAACTGACCTCATGATGCTGTAACTGCCGCTTCTCCAACTTCTTACTACACTTGCAGGTCACCTAGGTCAAGAAGGCAGAGTCAGTAACTTAGTCTGATGAAGACACTGCTTTGCACCACAGCAAGCACTACACACTGACGGGCATCTGAGCAGTTGGCAGCTCACCTGACAGTGTTCTGTGGCCATGTGCGCTTCCATATCAGATTTGGGAAACGGCTCCTTGCAGACAGGACACATCCCAATGTTCCGCTGACAGTGGATCTCGTGGATCGTAAAGTTAATTGCAGGGATTTCTTTTTTGCTACAGAAATAATCAAAGAATAGGGTGATATTACCAAGTCTCCGATGCTGTTTCTGGAACAGTGCATCACCTGAAAAATCTGTCCTTCCCGCCCAATCTCTAGTCGCTGTGAGTCCTAGTTAGTGAAAGGCTAGCCTATACACTATTATGACTATTACCACCCCTGTAGCCCTCGAGCTAATTCTTGAAAGCTTGGAGTCTTCTGAACAAGCCATGACCAGAGCTATGTGCTATCCCTGGAAACTCAGCCTCCCCTCCGAAAAGTTGGAGCTGATCACAACCAACACGAAGCAGATGCCAAGAGCTGAGCAAGATTTTTCCAAAACCATCATGCCCCAAAGCCATCATGCCCCAAAGCACAAGACTACTCTCCAGAATTAAAACCAAAACCGCCTACCATTTATTTTCAAGCTCAAGTCTGAAGTGGCTTAATCTCATTACACTTTATTCCACAAAAGCCAAACCAGAAAGAGCTGCTAGCCGGGCACGGTGGCTCGTGCTTGTAAGCTTCAGCCTATGAAGCGGCCGGGGCCAGGGATTGCGGTTCGAGTCCTGCCTGGGGCCCGTAGTGAGACCTGGTTCCAAAAAAACAGCTGGGCGTGGTGGCGCACGCCTGTAATCCCAGCTACCTGGGAAGCTGAGACTGGGGATTGCTTGAGTCCATGGTACCCCGGGCAACGAGAGCCTGCGGTTCCACAGGCAAAAATAGCGAGACCTAGTCTCAAAAAAAAAAAAAAGAGCTGCTAGCTTTGGGATAGGTAGTAGGAAACAGAAGTTGCCTCTTTTATACCCCACATGCCTTTCAAAGCAGGATGGATATGAGCTGGCAACATGCTCTCTGGCAGGGCTGGTATAAACCTCATCACAGAACTGTACAAAAATGACATCCTGAACCCAATGCCAATGGCAACATGCTCTCTGACAGGGCTGGTATAAACCTCGTCACAGAACTGTACAAAAATGACATCCTGAACCCAATGCCAATGTCTTTATGTAATGTTTACATCTCAGACATAGGAGTAAGCGTAGTTCTTATTTTTCATATTTTATAAATTTTCTACATTAAATGTGAATTACTTTTTCTAATTAAAGGTAATTTAGTTACAAACTAATAAGCTATTAGTTCTCTTAAAGAGATTTAATTTCTAAGGCTGGGCACGGTGGCTCATGCTTGTAAGCTTCAGCCTATGAAGCGGCCGGGGCTAGGGATCATGGTTCGAGTCCCGCCTGGGGCCCCTAGTGAGACCTAGGTCCAAAAAAATATAGCTGGGCGTGGTAGCCCACAGGCAAAAATAGCGAGACCTAGTCTCAAAAAAAAAAAAAAAAAAAAAAAAAAAAAAAAAAAAAAAAAAAAAAAAAAAAAAAAAAAAAAAAAAGATTTAATATCTAAGTCACAAGAAAGAGAACGACGACTGTAAGTGGAAGAGTAAGAACATTTAAATTTAACAATAGTGTATGTGCATACTCTCAAACTGCAGGTCGCAGTATTCAAAAGCCTTACTTTTAATCATTTCAATGTGACCACTGGAAAGTCCCAATTTTACAATCCAGAGAATGTGAAATTACAAGAATACGCCCATAAATACATCACTGATAAAGTTTCAGAAAGATCAGGCATGGTGGCGCGTGCCTATAAGCGGCAGCCTATGAAGCCATGGCAGGAACCAGGCATCACGGTTCGAGTACCGCTCGGGGCAACATAGCGAGACCTAGTCCCAAAAAATAGCTGGGCGTGGTGGTGACGCGCACCTGTAATCCCAGCTACCTGGAAAACTGAGGCTGGGGATCGCTTGAGTCTGTGGTACCCCCGGGCAATGTGAGCCTGCGGTTCCATGGGCAAAAATAGTGAGACCAAGTCTCAAGAAAAAAAATAAAATAAAATATGAAACAGGACTAGTGTGCTGGTCATGCAGCAGGCATTTATACTCCATTTTGCCCACTTTACAGCTGAGTGCTGCTGAACGCCTCTCAAGCTGCAGAGCTGCTTCCTTTGTTACAGCTTCATCCTTTACACATAATCTAAGATGGATCAAAGAAGGGTAAGCAGTGTGCGTCGACTACACTCACACTCCCAGTCTGGAAGACACCGAATAAACCCAAATGATGCATTTCATTCAGTGGTGAAACTAATGAGGCAGCTCTCATAGCAAAAACTGCCAGGTGACAGCACAAGGATCAATGGGGGGGGAAGGGAGACGACTACCAGTGACCATGGCAGCACACACCTCCGCTAAAGGAGGAAGCACACCAACAGGTGAGGGTACCCTTTCCTCGTAGCCACTCACCTGCAGCTGGCTTGGATTACAAGTCCCGGGATGCAGGAACTGGACTCTGTGAGGGCGGGGGGGGGCAACTGGACAGGCGTGAGGAAGAGACATGTGGGGACAGCTCCTGGCCTGGGCAAACCCCCGGCGGCAGCTCCTCCTGAGACCACGCGGTATGCCTGAGTTGGGAGTCTCTCCCCTTTTACTCCCTGCTGTGGTTGCTGGCCAGAAAGTACCTTAAACTTGTGGCGAGCTCTCTGGACTCAGTAGGCCCGCTTCAGACCAAGCTTACGTGGCCGGGTATTTGCCCACAAAGGGATGAGTCATTTTGGGATTTCTACTGGGAAACAATTCTTTGAAATCCTTCCCAGTCTCTCTCCTAATGCACACCACATCTATTACAAACCCTTCACTCTGAGGTCTCTGCTTTCCCTGCCCGTGTACAGGCAGAGGGCAGGACTCCTTTTAAAGCACGTACTCCATAACAGCTGGGGGCTCCTGAGTGACACTCTACTGCACACTAGCAACCTGGCACATTTAACGTCTCACATTTCTCCCAAACTCCTAGCTTTCAGGGAAATCATTGGTTTTCATTAAATTCAGCTAAAATTTTTTTAATTATAGAGTATTAAAATACATAGTCAAAAGAGCTGTAAAGCAAATTTTTCTTCTAAACTTAGTTAACAAAATTTAAGTGAATTCCGCTATGAAAGATGCATATCCAGTGGTCATGTAGACCGCTTAAAAGGTAGCCTGAAAATGTGTTGATGGTACCAAAAATTACACGCTCTTTAACCCAATAATCCCGCCCTTGGGATTATACATAAAGATTTTAACAAGTGTAATAAAACAGTTTAAAAATATGTTTTTTTTAAATGTTTGAACAAGGGAACTGCTTAAGTTAAATAGAGTATACCAAGAGTGGGGAAACAAAGGAGTGCTGTTATCATGGCTATAAATCAAAATATGCATAGACAGATGATATGAAAAACTAAAGCAAATAATTACTACTTAGAATGTTAGGTTCTTGGGTTGATTTTTTTTTTTTTTTTTTGTAATCTTGAGACTAATTTTCTTTTAATAGCAAAAATCAAGCAAGTGAATGCCTATACTTTTTATTTTACAGAGCTATTGAAGATAACCTACTTTTTTTTTTTCTTAGAGATTAGGTCTTGCTATGTTGCCCAAGGTAGTCCCGATTCCTCGGACTTAAGTGATCCCTAGCGTCAGCCTCATGTAGCTGGGATTACAGGTGCACACCACCACGCCTGGCTTGAAGATAACCTATTGACATAATGCATTCCTATACACACAAGGTCATTACATGTTTAGAATTAAAAAATATTGAAGGCCACATAATCAGGGCCAGGCATGGTGGCACATGCCTGCAAGCGGCAGCCTAGGAAGCCATGGCCGGGGCCAGGGATTGTGGTTCGAGTCCCACCGGGAGCATGTAGCGAGACCTAGTTCTGAAAATATATAGCGTGGTAGCGTGTGCCTGTAATCCCAGCTATCTGGGAAGCTGAGGCTAGGGATTGCTTGAGTCTGTGGTACCCCGGGCAATGTGAAAAAAAACAAAACAGTGGAGGCATAGTGCGGCTCACCAACACATGCAGGACACAGAGCCACCTTCCACATGGAAGCTTCCAGTCCCAAGTACTGCACTCTGCCCCCCCCAACAGAGGGCACTCAAGAAAGAGTAAGATGCAGCAGGGCGCAGTCGTGTGCACCTGTAATCCCAGCTACCTGGGAAGCTGAGGCTAGGGATCACTTGAGTCCGTGGGTTCAGGACTACCCCGAGTAACACAGCGAGACCTAGTCTCAAAAGAAAAAAGATGTGAAAACATTTATCACGGCAAATTCTTCCTTTTCCCACCAAAGAGGGCCTCAAGCAGCTTACACTTTGCTCAGAGAAGGAAAAACTGCTCTTATGGAACAGGACCAATGACTTTGCACACAAAATGTTAACACTGGAATTTAAACACGGTCACTTAGCCAGGCAAGGTGGTTCGTGCCTGTAAGCTTCAGTCTATGAAGCGGCTGGGGCTAGGGATGCGGTTCAAGTCTCGCTCAGGGCAACACAGCAAGACCCAGTCCCAAAAAATAGCTGGGCCTGGTGGTACGCGCCTATAATCCCAGCGACCTGGGAAGCTGAGGCTGGGGATTGCTTGAGTCTGGTACCCCAGGCAACGTGAGCCTGCAGTTCCATGGGCAAAAATAGCGAGCCCTAGTCTCTAAATACATACATACATACATACATACACACATACATACATACATACACACACACACACACATAGTCACTTAGCTTAGAAGTCCATTCTAGCCTGGTCAGCTTGCCACACTAATCTGCTTTTGTCATTAAATAGTTTCGGACTTTGGGTAACCTTGTTTTTCATTAGTTTTCCACTAACTAGCTGGGGACAGTGGCGCGTGCCTGTAAGCGCCAGCCTATGGAGTGCTGCTGGGACTGGGGATCGTGGTTCGAGTCTCGCCCAGGGCAACATAGCAAGACCTAGTTCCAAAAAAAGTAGCTGGGCATAGTGGAGCGCACCTGTAATCCCAGCGACCTGGGAAGCTGAGGCTGGGGATTGCTTGAGTCTGTGGTACCCCAGGCAATGTGAGCCTGCAGTTCCACAGGCAAAAATAGCCAGACCTAGTCCAAAAAAAAAATAGTTTTACTTACCCACTTTAAACTCCCTAGTATAGTTTTTATATAATGTGCTACGCTTCAGATACCTTCAAACTGGAGTGGACTGAGACAAGACCATCTTAACTGATGCTAATGCATCAGTTTCATTAGCTTTTATATAACATTTTGTTATAAAATCATAATAATGTTTTCTTGTGATTTCCTTGTTATCACTGAGTACTTTCTCTCACTAATAGTACATATTAAACCCAAACAAAGTTAAAATCATTTTTTAAATGTCAGAAAGCGATAGTGGCACAGTAGGAAGAAACTCTCCGTAAGGTAAAACACCCTCTCAGAAATGAAGCTCCATGCTGGTTATCCTACTGCTTCACACTGAACAGAAAGAAAAAGGTATGAACTTGTTACCTTTCACCAATCTGCATCAAACTAGTTTCCTTATTCCACCTCTTTCCTCCTACGATGGTGTGGTAAGTCAAATCAAGCTCAAATGCTTCTGTTTTGCTTTTCTCTTCAGTTTCTAGCATTTGCACATCACTAAAATGCCAAGTTCCCAGGAAATCCCAACCAGGAGTCAGCTGATTATTAACTGCACCTCTAAGTTTTATTTCCACAAAAGAGTTGCTCTTTCCTGTCATTCACACAGGTTAAAGCCACACCACACACAAGACTACGCTTACTCTTCATGAATATTTCTGGAGTCATAACAGGAGACTGGGAAAGCTGGACTGAGGAAGACTTTAGACTTTCTCCCTTAAAGCAGTGGAACCTTCCTTCAGCAAAATCCTTTATTAAAAAAAAAAAAAAAACAGAAAAGACTGAACTGCTCTGTTTGAACTTCTCTCCTTTCCAGATGGAGAGCCAAGCTCATTCCACCTGGTTTCTAATTAACCCAGGACAGCTTCTGCGGCTGCTCAGGAAAATCCCTGCATCACTGAACTAGTTCAAACATTTGAAAGATATTTTTATTATCTTTTAAAACGTATGACATTTTTGAGAAAGAGAAAATAAATTATCAGGTATAGGTCAAGAAAGTGAAACTCTAAAGCAGTCAGAGAGTTACTAAAAGTCACTAATGAAAGACTGATCCCTGACTTCCAACCTCAGCCCCTCACTCAATGCTCCCTACACCTGCCATCTTGCCAGATACTAAAACAGGCAGTTATCAAAGATTGCTTAAAAGGCTTTAATCCCATCTATTTACACAAAACAGAAGGGCTTTAATTTTAACCTGCCAAAATCAAACCAATTCTTTACAGAAGCTAATTTGCCCTCATCCCAGTAACATTACTTCGATTTCATTGCTTACCAGTTGTCACACAGTCTCGTATTCTGGCCATCTAGGAATTCAGCCATCTTTAGCTCTTCCTGAAACTACAAAGGAAGAAGTGTTAAGTTTCAATTTCATTTCTGCCTCCAGGATGACATGCAAAAACCAAAAAGCCAAGTCCTATGGCATTGTATTCACTGTGAGGCACACTTAAATTTCCCCTTCTTATTTTTCAATTTTAAATAATGTGATTTGCCAAAACAGCACAAATAACTCCCATACACTCTTTACTCACTACTTTGTAAATAACTACAGTGAAACTATCACACTCAGGAAATGCTAGGACTGTATCTTATTAATAACCAACCTACCTACAGACCTTATTCAGATTTCATAAATCATCCCACTAACACTCCTTTTCTGGGTCAGGCTCCAACCCAGATCCTCATATAGCACTCAGTTATTTCTCCGTGATCATCTTTGATCTGGAACAGTTCTTCAGTCTTTAATTTTTCGTAACTTTTAGTATAGTGGTCATTTTGTAGAATGTCTTTCAGTGTGGGTTTATTTGAAGTTTTGACATGATTAATACATTTTGGCGAGAACACCACAAAAGTGATGTGCTCATCTTGGTGCACTCAATCAGAGAGCACATGATATGAACAGTCCTATTATTACAGGTGATGACTACTTAGCTGAGACAGTATCTGCCAAGTTGCTCCACTGTAAAATTTCTTCTTTCAAGCAAGATGTCAGTGCAGACAGCAAAACACCACTAACTTCACTCCCAACATTTACTTTATTCCCACCCCACCAATATTTACTTTAGATTACTCTTTTTCATGACGCAAAAATGACCTTGGATACTGACCCCTCATTGAGTTCTGTAATGGTTCTAGAACCTCCCAACTTTTCAAAATACGTATGCTTTCCTTCAGCACGTTAAGACCCTTCCGTGCACACCACTATGACAGGAACAGGACTTTACAAATTAAAAACTCTAGCATCTGACCTAACAGCTCAATCTAATGATGGCGCAAAAATCAGTAATACATATATATGGTGAATATTCGAATGTGAAAGTATGCAGATGAATGGGAGGAATCCAGACAACTAAAGGTGGTCAGGTGACATCTGAACTAAAACCTCAAGTGAAAAGGGCCAGCAAGCAAAGAATGTAGACAGAGGGATGAGAGGGGGGAGGAGGGAGAACCTCCCAAGACATTTGGCCTAAGGCAAAGGCGGTGAAAGTACAGGTAGCTCTGGGGAATGATTCAAGAACAACTTCATCATGCAGGGCAGTAAGGATATCGGTTGCTATTCCAAGCTCGGTAAATGGCAGGTTTTAACAGTAAACGGCAGGTTTTAAACAAGAGAGTGACAAGGTTCAAGCCAGCCACGCTGGGATAGGAACTGCAAACTCGCACGGCTATGGAAACAAATCACGTCCCTAAAGAGGGAAGCTGACATACTTTTCTCAGGACTGTCCACCTGACTGACTCTGGCGTGCTCTAGTCCAACGCCCCGAACCACCGCCAGGGTCTCCACCAAGGGGCCAGCCCAGCTCCCCAGCTGTAAGGGGGGCCCGGGAGGTATACCAGCTGAACGCGTGCCCCTCTGAGGGGCCAGGGCCGGCCACTCAGCTGACAGGCCCGAGCCTCTCTGGGTCTCAGAAGCCTTGCCCAGACAGCTGACAATACTTCAACAGCCAAGCGCTTCGGTCCAGTAGGTCAGCAAGCCAAGGAGGCCCGGCTCTCCGGACTTTGGGGGGCCGCCCCTCGGCCCGAGGAGGTGCAGCCTCCACCGCGGGGGTCCCGACCCAGGAGGCCGTTGGCCGGCGACCCCTCCCCCAGCGAGGCGGGGGGGGGGGGTTGGGGTGCGGAGGGCACCCGCTGACAGGTGGACGTTTTCGGGCGAGCGCCTGCTGGTCGCTCCCCGCCTCGCAAGGTCAGTCTGGCCACGCAGACCGCAAGCCAGGAGGTGAAAGTCATCACCCCCGAGGTGGAGACCGCGAACGCAAAACGGAAGAGCGGGGGACAGCGCCCGCCGGACGGCGGGTTCGAACCCCGGCCCGGAGGCCGAGAGCCCGCGCCGGGCCACGGCCGCCCCCTCCCCCGCGGCCGGCGGCTCGCGGTCCCGACCCCGCCAAGCCCTAGACGGCACCGGCCCAGTTCTGCCCCGGCGCTCGGGACAACGCCCGCTTCCCGGCCGCCCGAGCCCAGGCCGAGAAGGGGCGGCGCCGCGCCGGCTGCCGAGGCGCAGCTCCCGGGCGAGAGCGCGGCCTCCTCCGCCGGCCTGAGAGACGCGGCGACCCCGGGCCGAGCCCCTCGGCCCACACGCCCCGCCCTCGGGGGCCGGTCGCCGCCCGGGGCGCAGGCCGCGGGAGGTTCGCCGGCGCCCGCCGCGCTCGCTCACCTGGACGCAGGGGAAGGACGTCGAGCGAGCTGCCAGCCGCGGACGCTGAATCTCCTCAGGCAGCCCCCGCAGCGAACAACGGCCCCCCAGAGCCGCCCCACCACTTCCGACCGTCAGGACGGCGCGCTCCCATTGGCCCCGGGCCGCGCCCGCTGCCCGCCCATTGGGTAGCGCTGCCGTCGCTCCCGGAGTCCCGCCTTCGGCGTGCCGATTGGCGCTCGGAGCTCGTGGGGGCGTGTCCCTGGGCGCACGGGCCTCCGCGCGTTCGGAACGCCGGGCGGTGACCGAGGGCGCGGCGGCCGCGGGCGCCTCACAGGCCTCTAACGCGGGCCGATAGTATTTGCGTGAATAACCCTGGCCCCACGCCACGAATACGCTGGGTTTGTTGAGCTACTTCTTGGCCTTTGCGCTCGTGTCACGAGCCGTTTCTAGCTACTGGTCGTCCCGGCTGTTACCTCAGCGCCCTCTCGGGAGGCCGTCAGCACAACGCCCCATTTAGCTCTTGACGTTTTGCAGCGGAAGAGGCTGGAGTCCCAGTTGGTGTGGCTTTGCTGAGCCCCTCTTCCCTCATGAATATTAAAAAAAAAAAAGGTTTTGTGTTTGTTTTTTTATTTATATATACATTTCACGTCATTGTAATCCCCGGGGGTCACCTACCACCTCCCCTCCTTGCCTGCTCCCCCCCCACTTGTGTACTTTCATTTGGTTGCCTATATGTTAGTGAAGCCATTTGGTTTCTGTCTTTTTCCTTCTGACTTGTTTCTGCCAATATGATTTCTTCTAGGTACATCCATGTTACCATAAAATCGTCAAATTTGTCTTTTTTAATTGACGCATAATATTCCGTTGTGTATTTTTTAAATAAAATTTTGAATATAGTGGCGCACCGACTCTCAAACACGTTATAAACCGGTAATTTAATATCATGGTTTTGCCAGGTGCGGTGGCGCACACCTTTAATCCCAGCCTAGGAAGGGAAGCTGATACTAGGAATCCCTTGGGTCCGCAGGTTCGAGACCCTCCCTGGGCAACATAATGAGACCTAAGACCTAGTCTCTCAAAAAATAGGTGGGTGTGGTGGCATGTGCCTGTAATCCCAGCTACATGGGAGGCTGAGGCTGGAGATCGCTTGAGTTCGTGATACCCTGGGCAAAATTGCAAGACCTAGTCATAAAATAAAATCAAATCATGGTTTTGTTGCGGATTATAATTGCCAGGTGCTCATGATATGGTATTACAACAAGATGCGATTCTTACAGATGCAGTATGTCATGATTCTGAATAGATCAAGTTCAGGCAGAACGAATCTGAGGTGAGAAGTCAGAACCGTGGCCTCGCTTGGGGGGAGGCAACAGACCAGGGGAGTTGAGGAAGGAGTCTCAGGAAAGCTTCCCTCTCACTCTGCAGAGGCATAAACATGGTGTGCTCACTGGTAAGCAGTCACTAAACTGTACACGTAAGATTTATGCACTTTATATTGTATATCAATATTACAATACAAGTTTACCCCAAAAGTACTTTCATTTGGAGTAAGGAACAGCCAAAAAAAGTGTGCATTAATCTCAATTAACTGTATTAAATTATTAAGCCCATATAGTGAGAAAGAAGAAATTCTGCAGTTCAAATGTGTTCTACTTCAATAAAGAAGTTTACCCCCAAATGTAGTGATCAAAAAAGATTCAGAGAGAAGAGAATGGAGATAGAGACAATTATAAAGAAAACTGGACAGACTTGACTGAGATGAGCTGACTGTTTTTTTCCACATATGCTTTTTTGTGTTTTTGTTTTTTCAATTTCTACGTTGCAGTTCTCTTGTCATTTAGAAAAGGGAGAGTAGTAATTTTAAGTGAAGAAATGATTGTTGATGTCCCATTTTCCTATATATTTTATTTCATAAGTAAAGAGGTAAACCAGGAAAAGAAACCCAGTGGATTCTGGGAGTGGACTGTGGATGCTCTACAGTTGTGATGCCTGATGAGGGTCCTCAAATACAACCTCCATTAAAAACAAATAAAAAGATAGCTGGGTGTGGTGGCGTGGGCCTGTAATCCAAGTGCTGGGAGGCAAGACACCAGGGATCACACGAGTTCACAGGTTCGAGACTACTCTGGGCAATGTAGTGAGGCCTAGTCTCAAAAAAAAAAAAAAAAAACCACAAATAAAAAGAAAAAAATTACAATTATCGCACTTCTAACTCCCTCTCTAAGAGGGGGCTGTCCTGTGTATAAAAGTTCTACACAGTGACTATATACTTGTGCTAGATTTCATATTTTTTGTGTTTAGAAAGGGGAAATGAACTGTAATTAAAAGAAAAAGGGGAAATTGTTTTCTTTCCCTTTATGACTGCATTAAAAAAAAAAGATTTCTGGGAGTAAAAATAATAATCCTCTTCTTTCTTAGACATATGAGGAACAGCATTTTTTTCTGAATACAGAAAACCAGTGCTCCCAGTCCAAACTACGACAGCGCCAGCCTCTTTCATGTGCTCAGCAAGTGTGGAGAGCAAATGGGGATATGACAGCAACCAGGTAAGATCTGCAACTTTTTTTTTTTTTTTTGAGACTCGGTCTCACTATTTTTGCCTGTGGTACCACGGACTCAAGCCATCCCCAGCCTCAGTTTCCCAGGTATCTGGGATGACAGGCGCATGCCGCCATGCCCAGCTATTTTTTTGTGACTAGGTCTCACCATGTTGCCCAGGCAGGACTCGAACCATGATCCCCAGTCCCAGCCACGACTCCATAGGCTGTTGCTTACAAGCACGAGCCACCGTGCCTGGCTCAAGATCTGCAACTTTTTTAAGATCTGCAACTTCTCTGGCAAATAGGACAACACCTCCCAACACATACCCCCCCACCTCCACTCCATCCCCATCCTCCCCACCCCTCTGTATTCCTTATCTCCCCCACCCCCCCACTAAAGAATCATGGGTTAACCAGAAATTCAGATTCACCACTAATGGTAATTGGTGTGTTATACAAGGTCATATAATCAAGAACATATCCGGTTTTGTCTCTGGTTCCTGGCACAGTTCCAAAAACAGGTTAGAGTTTCCAGAGTGAAAGGTGCATCCTTGTTCTGTTAATGAGATGCTTCAGGTGGACCCCTAGTTTCAGAATCTCATTCTGAAGCCTGGTACCCAAAAGAATAAACACATGACTAAAGAATGAGTAGTTTCTGACACTGAGCAAGGGGTCTGGATATTAATTTCTATCATGTGACCCAAAATTTGATGATCTAATCAGTCAGCCTTGCATAGTGTCATCCCCTCACCCAAGCTCTGGGAGTTCCCCAGTTGGCAATGTGCTAAAAGCACACATGCCTGACTTCCTGGGGCAAGGCACAGAAGCTCTGTCACCCCTCAGACTATGCCCTACATGTCTCTTCATGGACTGTTCCTCGCTGCTTTGTGTATGATAAAGCTGTGATTGTGTCAAGAAAGCCTCTCTGAGTGCTGTGGGCCTTGCTTGGATGTTATTAGCAAACCAAAGGGGTCATGGGAAATGGATGGCCAATAGGTTTGATACATGGCTGACCTAAAGTGTGGCGGGGATTCAAGTGGGGGAACCCTTTATGAGGCTCTACTAAGATATCTTTTTCAGTCACAGCAATTAACTTCCGACAACTGTGCTGATTTTCCTCATACCAACGAAACAGTTCTTTAAACTTCAGCTGGATACCCCACAATTTCATTCAATTCTACCACAAGCTACCTGGAGTCGGTATCAGATCCCACACATGAAGCAGTCAGCCCCACACGGCTGCTCTCCGCTTCAGCCCCCGGCTTGGAAAACCAGTCCCAAGGTCAGTGCTCTGACATACTGGCTAGAAACCCTTCTGAAGGGGCTGGGCGTGGTGGCACGCACCTTTAATTCCAGCCTGGGAAGGGAGGCC
>PVHY01020929.1:0-24746 GCA_004024945.1 Uropsilus gracilis
AAAAAAAAAAAAAAAAAAAAAAAAAAAAAAAAAAAAATTTTTTTCATACAGATTTATTCATATATGTATTGTTAAGACCCTTCATTTCCCCCTTCCACACCCTCTCCATTGTCTCCCACCTCCCTTTTGTTTCAAGTCATTGGTGTTTGGCCCATTGAGCTTTTCTCTTTACTGGTGCAACGTCTTTTCCTGGGTGGTGACCTGCTTTCCTGGGACGTCGTGGCCCATGCTGCTTCGATTTCCATGGATGTCTTAGCAGCGAGTATTTGTTCAAATCATGTATGAACCCTTGTAGGTCAGTTGAAAGTCAGTTGTGTTGTCCTTTGTTCCTGTCTCTTCTGTTGCAAAGCTTTCTACTATGGAGGTGATTCCCCTATTCTCCAGACCTGTGCGATCACAGGGATTGATGCCATCTCATTCATGTTGGTTTTCTCCTCCGTTCCAGCATTTGTTCCGTGTTGCTGTTTCCAGTCCTTATGGTTCTGGCGTCTGAGGCTGGGCTCCAACATCCAGCCCTTTGTGGTAGAGAGGTTCTTTAGTGGAGGCCAGTTCCATTCGGTGGTCCACCCAGTTCCACTCCTCTCTCTGTTTGCAGTTGTTCTGTGGCCATGGCCCTTTTTCTGTGTCCTTCTCCTTTTCAGGAAATGGAGTGTTTTGTTGCTGTTGAGCACATTCTGGATCAGGGGTTTGCTTCTCTGGCCCCAAAGTCACTGTAGGTGTAGTTCATTTTCTTTTTAAAAATATACAATTTTATTTTATTTTGTTCTTTAGGTTCAACCTCTGTGTTACTATTTTCCCCCCCTCCCTCCTCCCTCTGGTGCCCCTTCCATTCTCTCAAATCCCACTCTTTGTTGTTTATTAGCTGTGCTGAGTCTATTAGTCTCTTTCCTATGTTAGTGACTTTTCTCTGGGTGAGGGACTGCGTTGCTGGGTCCAGGCAAACCTTGCTGTTAGATTTTCAGTCTTAAGTTTGCGTTGGGTGGCCAGGTTATATTCGTTTGTGATCTGTCCATGTTTTCTTGCTGCACACCGTCCTCTCCAATCCAATCCCATCACCATTGCTTTGCTGCTTTTCCTTATGGCTCTGGTGTTGGACTTAGGGAGGGTCTTGGCCTGGGCCAGTGTTGGTCAAGAAGTTTCTCTGTGAGTTCAGGCTTGTGCGAGTGGCCTTTGAAGATCATCTCCTCTGCTTCAGTTTGCAGTGTTGATGTGGGGCCCATTATCCCCTCTTTGGTCATCCTCTCCTCTCCCATAATAAGGGGAGGGTGTGTTGCTTTCCTTGAATATATCTCCAAAATGAAGACCCGGGTCTTGGCTGAGCCAGCGCAGAAGTGTGCATGGTGACATTGTGTCTCTACGGTTGTTTTTCTGGTCTTACAGGCACTGGTTCACTTGGTTGTCCATCTGCTGTGTCCAGCTCAGACCTGTGGGCTGGACTTTTGCATGGTCCCTCACCTGTTCCAGCTCCCTCAACATGACTCCCCCCCCACCCCCAAACGGGTGCAGGCCCTGTCCCCCAGGCTCTAGGAACAAAGGCATGGCTTCCTGACCTGCCTCCCGGTTCCCCGTGGTTCCAGCGGTTGACTAAAAATACACATTTTTGAATGCATGAAATGTAGTTTAATATGAACTTGTTTCCCTCTTCTTTCTTTCAAACCAAACCATGATTTATAAGGATTATTACTTTTGAGAAGAGGGAAATTACTATATAAAATATTATAAGTTGCATATTACATATTACATGCAAATTTCAATAAAATATTGCCAAATTAAACATTTGTAAATATATAATTATTTGCAACAATGCAGTTTATACTAAATTATGACTAATAAATATCAGCGATAAGCAGTTTTCTGTTGCGCTGAAATGTGAATTTTAAGGATAATGTATCTCTACTTGCTTAATAGCAAAAAATTTAAAACTAGAAAAGTTTTATATCCATTATTTTCTTGACATTTTAACAACCATTCCAGGCTTACATTCTACTGCTACCTTTTATGTAACTTGGTGCTCCAGACATTTTAATACATTCCCGTTTCTATGCTTTGGTTCTACCAAAAGTTTATCCTATGCCCTGATACACTGTTCTTAACCTATGCACTTTTTTTTTCACCAAAACCTATTTTAAGAATACACTGTAGCCGGGCACAGTGGCTCATGCCTGTAAGCTTCAGCCTATGAAGCGGCTGGGGCTAGGGATCGCGGTTCGAGTCCCACTCGGGACAACATAGCGAGACCTAGTCCCAAAAAATAGCTGGCCGTGGTGGTGTGCACCTATAATCCCAGCTACCTGGGAAGCTGAGGCTGGGGATTGTACCACGGGAAACGGGAGCCTGCGGTTCCATGGGCAATAACAGCGAGACCTAGTCTCAAAAAAATATATATATACTGTAAAGTCTGTTTAAGGACATAATTAAGATTGCACATAATTATTTGCTAAAATATATATAGCAAATAATTATGTGCAATATTTAATATTTATATATATTTATATATAAATATATATATAAATATATATATATATATTATTTTTTTGAGACTAGGATCGGTATCCCCGGTTCCAGCCGCAGCTTCCTAGACTGCTATTTACAGGCATGCACCATCATGCCTGGCCTGCTAATAATATTAAAGAAATTTGTGAAATGGTTAAGAAGTTGCTTAACGTGTGCTCTAAGATCCCATACATATCTAAAATACTTCACAGTTCTGTATTTACTGTTAATATACTTAACATAGTCAGACAATGCAGACAATTTTTAATAGAATAGGTAGAACAGGTAGAAAAATATTCCATATGAAATGCCATATTTGGACTTATAATTGATCAATGACTTTTATAAATTACATTCATTCAAAATTTACCTTATGTCCATGAGTAATTTAAATAAGATTTTGGGAGATACACTGCTAAGATAAACATTTAAAAAAATTTTGCGGGCACGGTGGCTCCTGCCTGTAAGCTTCAGCCTATGAAGCGGCTGGGGCTAGGGGTCGCGGTTCGAGTCCTGCCTGGGGCCCGTAGCGAAACCTAGTTCCAAAAAAATAGCTGGGCGTGGTGGCGCACGCCTGTAATCCCAGCTACCTGGGAAGCTGAGGCTGGGGATCGCTTGAGTGCGTGGTACCCGGGCAACGTGAGGCTGCAGTTCCATGGGCAAAAATAGCGAAACCTAGCCTCTAAAAAGAAATTTTTTTTTAAAATTTTTATTGTTTAGCTGGGTACGGTGGCTCGTGCTTGTAAGCTTCAGCCTATGAAGTGGCCGGAGCTAGGGATCGTGGTTCGAGTCCCACCTGGGACCCATAGCGAGACCTAGTTCCAAAAAAAAAAAATAGCTGGGTGTGGTGGCACGCGCCTGTAATCCCAGCTACCTGGGAAGCTGAGGCTGGGGATTGCTTGAGTCCGTGGTACCCTGGGCAACGAGAGCCTGCGGTTCCACGGGCAAAAACAGCAAGACCTAGCTCAAAATAAAATAAAATAAAATTTTTGCTGTTTAAATCAACCCAAATAAAAGTTGGAGAAACTCTTCAACTGTAGGGGAACTAGAATCCACTTTATTATCACCAACCCCAATTAAATTTCATAAATCTGGTCACAAAGACTTTAGGAACCCAGGAGTCTTTTGGATGTAAAACAGCCAATTCAACAGGAATACTGTAGTAAATATATGCAAAACGTTTCAAGAATCAAAATTATTAACTTTTCAATGTTTTCATTAAAAGTAACAATTCTTACCAAATAAATTGAAGCATTTATTTACAAACTAAACTTTTAAAACAAGGCAGACTATTACATATTTTAAAACTTTTTTCAGATCTTCAATCTCTGAGAATCTCAAGAAAGATGGAGAATATTCCCCAGAAAAATGTACACACTGAACCCTGTCTAGGGATTGAATATTCACTCAACATGTATTAACTGAATACTATCTGTAATGTCTAAGGAACACAGAATTAAACAGAAGTAAACAGAGGTACAAGCTACTTTTTCTCATGAGCTTACACTGTAGAGATGAAGACAGAAAATTTAAAAATTAAATAACAAATAATTACAGGTTATGGTATGTGCTATGATGGATAGCAATTGCAAAAACACTTAATTTAGATCAAGGGATAAACCTAAAATCTAAAGAGGCAATAATATTGTGACAACTTAAATTTGAAAAAAAGGATAATCTGTTTTATGTCCCATATAAAAATCTCATTATGTAACAAAGAAAAAAAATTTTTTTTTTTTTTTTTGAGACTAGGTCCGCTATTTTTGCCCATGGAACCGCAGGCCCGGGGTACCACAGACTCAAGCAGTCCCCAGCCTCAGCTTCCCAGGTAGCTGGGATTACAGGTATGTGCCACCATGCCCAGCTATTTTTTTGGAACTAGGTCTTGCTACGGGCCCCAGGCGGGACTCGAACCGTGATCCCTAGCCCCGGCCACTTCATAGGCTGAAGCTTACAGGCACGAGCCACCGTGCCTGGCCCTGAAAATTCTTAAGATATGTATTAATTCAAACAAATAGACAGTGAAACATGAATTTTTAAAAATCTGAGATAATCAATTTTATGATAGTTAAGGTTAAAGATAAGGCTAATGAGAATAAAACAGCAAGAAAATAAACGTAACAATATTGGATTGTCAAGATATAATCTGTTCATACAAGTTATAAAGCACTTTTAAAATACTTTTGGCTTTCAGAAAGTGAAAAAAAACTTATTGATTAGGTACTCTGTCAGATCATGTTGCTTTCACTACTAGAGGATGGGCTTTCATATATCCATGGAAAATGCACCAAGACTAAAGATGAGGAAAGGAAAAAGAAAACAGCATCTTTAAAGCTCTCTGGGACAATGAAAGAATCTGGATCTTCATACTGATAGATAAGAAAGTTCTTATATTAAGAACTGTCAGAGTGAACAGCCAGTAAATACAAAAGGTACCAAAGTAAAATTTGATCCTGGTCATAGCAGGCCAGGAAAGAACAAATAAGAAAACAACAGTTAGTTGAGGTTAAAGTTAATATGCATTTCCATAAACATTTTTATGTTTTTTTAATTAAGATTTGCTGTGGTATGACAGACTTAAAAATGAACTTTGCAGCATGTTAAAACTTGTGTTGGCTTACTTCTAATTTATTTTAAGTATGGTTGTATTTTAACTATGGGTATATAAAAAGATTTGTATACTTCAGAAGGAACTGGAAGAAAGTGACCAAAATTTGACAAACTATTTAGCATAGTGAAATCCACTATGCTCAAAGATTCCTCCTCAAACAACTGGAGCCTCTTCCCTTCTTCAAATTATCCTTAACAAACAAGACTCTTCAGAAAAACAACTATGAATTTGAATTTAAAAATTGGTCCTTTTCAACATTCAGATTAAATGTTTGGTTTTTAAGTTTAGAGCTTAACATGAAATTACTTTCATGAAAAAAATTTTTAAAAAACTTTGACATATAAAACTGTAATTGCATATTCAAAATAAAATCATTTTAGTATAAAGAAATACTATAAAACTTTACATTAAAAGTAAAAACATCATAATGATCAAAATAGAGCCCAAATTCAGTCTGAATATTTGAGAAGTTTTCATTGTCTTTTATTGAAAACAATACTCTCATTCTGAAGAAAATAGAATGAAAATCCTAGACATTTGCAATATCTCTATCAAATAATACAGGGATAAATTTCAAGAAGGTACACAAGGCAAAATAAAACAAAACACACTTCAATCCCAAACTGATTTTTATTTTAAAATACATTTTAGCATGGAACTACTATAGGACAGAAAATAATAAAACACAAAGAAATGAAATAGTTCTAAATATCCTTTAAGCTAGATATAAAATTAATAAGGTAGCATAACACCCAAGTTACAGGAAATAATTTCTAAAATTCAATTCAATAAACACATTTTGATAAAAACTTCTTTGCACATTTTCCAACGTACCAATATGTTCCTAAGTATCCTAGCTTCCTATTAACTAATATGTAAAGGTTTCAAATTTAGTGGCTTTACTAAAAATTATCAGATTCAGTATTGGTAAAAATTACCATGTCCTTAAATTCTCAATCAATCAGAATTATAAAAATATGAGCTGAAATAGTTATGCTGCCCAAAATAGAAATCTTAAGTGATACTTCTGGATAATCAGACAGCTATTGCACGGAGGTCAGTAATTCCATACCTGATGTTCATTTATATGGAAAGTTAATTTTCTTCTTTATGAAAAACTTACTACAAATAAATTTAATTCAACCCAATTACAATTACACCCTAACACAATGGCACAGACAGAATACAGAAAAGCTTAATTATACCCAAATTTTCCACTGTGAGAATAATAAAGTTGAAAAAAAAATAGGCTCTAGATACTAATACTTTTAGATTTTATAACTTGCCATGAATAACTAATAAGTGGGTATTAAAAGTTAACACCACTAAAGCCAATCCTTTCTAAATAATTTAGAAAATGGTTTGTTTACTTATCAACCATGTGCATTGTCCCACCTGTAAATTCTGATGGTATTTCCATTCACTGGAATATCTACCTGCAGCATAACAAGACAACGTACAAAAAAAAACCTTGTTCCTATTACTTACAATGCACAGAAAAATACCTTCAAAAATGGAAATATTCATCTGACTAGCTTCCCATCAAATTAGTGAGAGTTTCTTTCTAAAAATAGGCTAAAAAATTCAGTGGCTGGTTTACTTTTAGCCCTGTTAGCTTGACATATATTTTTAAAATACTTGCCTGATTAAATGTCTCTTAAAGTTAGCATCTTGTTTTTATATCACAGTATATATGGCATTTCTTAATTCAGCAACGGAAAGGCACAACGAGCAAAAGATAAAATTCAGTACCTGAATTACTAAACTGATGTCCAGAATAACCGCAAATAAAATACATTCAACATAGTGCACAGAACAGGAAAAAAATAAATCTAAAAACTTTTTCTGAACATTTGGTCCATTAAAATGCCTCCCATGTTCAACATCCTGGGTAACAGGAAAGATGATGGCAGTGTAAAAAGAGGCAGTAAATCAATATTTGGTAGCATATGAATTCTGGTCTAGTAATTATATGATCAGGAAATGGCTCCCACAGTAAATAAATGTTAAATATATCTGTTAATAACAATATACCTGTATTAAGTCCAAATACACAGGAGCAATTGTTTGCATATTATTATTGATTTTATAATACACCACCAGTTTTTAAAAAACATAGACATATTTTCTTATATATAACATATACTAGATAGATTATGTACCTATTAATATATATTATATATAACTTGAATCTTTAATAGTACAAAACTGTTCAGACATTACAGGAACAATCCTAAAGAATACATATCGTTTTTTTCAGTGTTGAAGTAGCTCAGCTCACTTAAATCAATATCTGGATGTGCAATGATAAAACGCACTGACTCTTATGAATTTACTTAAATAATTATTTAAGTTAAATTCCCGCAAAAGCCTAACTCTGAGTTGGCTTTTAACTAGAATATATTTTTAGATAGCATTAACTGAGATTCCCACTTTTCTCATCATAAGCAGCATATCTTCATCAGGATATACCAATGAAGAAGAATATGTAAGGTGCCAAAAAACTGATAGTGAAACCAACCATTCCATAGGTAATATACCGATAAGGAAGTTCAACTTCCATGTGCTGTCTTGCTTTTCGAATATCATCACATGGTATATTGAACACTTTACAGGCTAAAGGAATGGTGACCTTTTTCATTACATATCTGACTAATAATACAAATACCATCCCTATGAGGATCCGCAATATGGCTTTTCCAAACAAAGTCACAGTAATAGGCGGTCTAGCTAAAGGTAACATATCCAGAGAAGGATCTAGTACTAGACCCACATTATAGGCAACATGAGATCCGCATGCAATTCCAGCACCACTTCCTAGAATCTCAGCTGTGTCTCCTCGGGATGTACTCCAGGTATCAAGTGTGAAAGAAAAGATCCCCAAGGCTAAATGAAGCCCTATGATAATTAATGGAGCATATTTGTGAGTTTGATTGAAGTTGTCAATCAGGTCCATAAACGGATAGAGAATAACTAAGATTAAAAGGGTATATAGGAATCCAGCAATAATATCCTGGGAAAAAAGAAAAGTAGAGTTGTTTAGTATATTATTTTGGCAGTAAAAAAAAACACATGTATTTCATATTTCAAGTATTACAGTTATAAATTTTTAAATATCACATACTCAAAGCAGTATTTGCCAACTAACCATACAGTGACCAAAAGTTTACTTATAATAATGAAAGGTTTGTTTTAATAATTTCATCCTTACATAGATTAACTATATTACATATTATGCACAAATTTATAGTTAAATTCCGAACAATCTTACACTATGTAGTTTTGATTTCTGGGGAAGAAAATAGAATTATTTTTTAAATATACAATTATTTCCATGATCCAAGAGGATACAAAGCCTAGGTAGTTTCTCTTATTCACTCATTTATTCATTCATTATTCACAAAACAAATACTGAGTTCATAATATGTGCCTGGTACTATTTTAAAGCTAAAGATACAATGCTTTAAAAATGAAAGGACTACTGCTCTCACAGAGCTTCTATTTCAGTAGGGCTGGCTGACAATAATCATACAAGTGAACAAGCAGATAAATATTATGATTTTCAGGTGGTTAAAATATTATAAAGGATCTAAAACAGGATAATGGGATAGTATGATAAAAAACTCTATTTGAATACTTATGGAAACCTTTCTCAGGAGGTGACATTTGTACAAAGAACTGACTCCAATCAGTTGGGAATTGGTCCCAAGTTTAGATATAAGAAAATATATTCTTGGTAGAAAGTGCCAACACCTTGAGACAGAAAATAATAAGTTGGCCAGGGGTGGTAGCACATGCCTGTAATCCAAGCGCTGGGAAGCAAGAGGCCTGGGATTGCTTGTATTCCCGGGTTTGAGACTACCCCAGGCACTACAGCAAGACCTGGTCTCAAAAAACAGCCGGGTATGGTGGCAGGCACCTGTAATCCCAGCTACCTGGGAGGCCAAGGCTGCGGATCGCTTCAGTCCACAGGATGGGGACTACCCTGGACAACATAGTGAGATCTAATCTCAAAAACAAACAAACAAACAAACAAACATTACAATCAGGTGGGGAACTTTACAATAATATTAATGTCTAGGTCAAATTCACAGATTCTGATTTAATGGAACTGGAGTGGCAAAAGGGTCATCAGTATTTTTTTTCACTGCCAATGACTATATTGTACAGCCCTAGTTGAGAATTGTTGTAGTACATAATTATATATCATATCCAGCAATTAGACTAAGTTCTCAAAGGCAAAGACTTTATCTTATTTATACATATATACCCAATACACAGCACAAAGTAAGCAGGCATTAAGTATTTGGCTAAGCTAAGATTCAGTTCATTGACAAAAACTCTAAGAAAAATTGAAGAAACATAATTTCTTTAATGTAGGCTAACAATAACAACAATCCTTTCTATACTTAAAATACTGTACTAACACTTTACATTTATTGTCCTATTTAACCCTTAAAACCACTCTGAAGTGGCTTGCCTGGAACAATCTCATTTTGTTGTGCTGTCCCCAGAATACTGAATTTTTCTTTTTTCTTTTTCAGAAGTATGAAAATATGATGAAAATTTAAAGTTATGTTGACTAGTTTTTCAATAAAACTGGATTATGGTCACATAACTGATTATTTAACCTCAAAGACTGGACATGCTGAATATACTTGCTGGAAAAAGTGAATTATCTTCAACTTTAATAATTAAGTATTGGGGATGAAGAGAAACCACATTTTGTGGATTTTATTTTATTTACTTATTTTGTTTTGAGACTAGGTCTCGCTATTTTTGCCTGTGGAGCCACAGGCTCATGTTGCCCAGGGTAGCACAGACTGAAGCAATCTCCAGCCTCAGCTTCCCAGGTAGCTGGGATTACAGGCACGTGCCACCACACCCAGCTATTTTTTTAGGACCAGGTCTTACTATGTGCCCCGGAGGGACTCAAATCACGATTCCTAGCCCCAGCTGTGGCTTCCTAGGCTGCCACCTACAGGCATGCGCCACCATGCCAGGTCCCATTTTGTGGATTTTAGGAAACATAAGGTCTTCTATGAAAATGTATTGATACTTACTGGTTATACTTAGTGAATTTTATTACAATTATTCTAAGATATCATAAGTGACTCAAATTTGAACTATGCTTTTGGACATGAGATATCAAATTACTTATTTTTTTCAAATTATTTTACATTATCTTGTTCTGCGATCCCCAGTTCCAGTGCGACTCTATAAGCTGTCGCTTACAGGCACACCACTGTTCCCGTATTTTTTTCAAATAATTTTACAGTCAAATTTCTATTCATCTTTCCAATCCCCAGTTGCCAAAGGTTATGTTTCATTTGCTATCATACGCTTTTTTTCTCTAACAGTACTTAAAAGTGCAAGTCTCAGGAAACAACCAGTAGATTTTGGCTTCCAGGGTAGAAGCTGCTGATTTTTTATTTAAATTTCACCTGTGATTCAAAATTTAACTTAAATGCCAATATGGAAATGTTCTGAACTTTGTAATTCTTACATCGGTGAACCACATTAGATGTTTTTATTAATAAATGAGAACTGATAAGTTATATACAACCATACAATTTACTCTAAAGTTAAGTGAAGAAACATTTAATAGCTTTAAAATAGCCATTTCTTTTCATAATATAGGAAAATGTTTGTGTTTATTCCTGTAAAATGTTTTTATAATACTTTAAAATGGATAAAGTAGTTAACCAGCTTTTTAATGACTTTCTTACTTTGATCACTTTGAGAATTCTTTAAGATGATAATTCACAGCAATCATACTTTTACAAGTATATTTTACTATAACTTAAAACATTCAATATTTGCTGTCCTCTACTTTTCTGGTACCACTCCATTAAGTATTAAACTTAGATTGCTATAATGATAAACGTCTGCCTTCTTTTCTGCTTGAGTTATGATGATACCACCCAGAATAGAAAGGATATAATAAGCATATAATACAACAGAAATGGAAGTAGGAATGCAGAGAACACAAACATGTTATTATTATGACACAAAATTGATGTTTAACATCAAGATGTATAATATATAACCAAACAGTTTTAAGAATTACTGCATAAAGTATGCAATAAAGAAAAATGTTAGAGGTGACCAAGTTAAAGTAATATTTTTTTAAAAAAGCAACAGCAAATAATTTGAGATACTTATTAACTAAAATAGTATGTACACTACAAGTTGAAAGATAACACACATTTGAATGGAAGCCATGGGATTATCAGGAAATTTAGGGTAGAAAATATATACATGAATTCAACAAAGATTTGCTGTATAGTATATCTGAAACTGTCTCCTTATTTCTCTTGTTCAGGAAACAGAAATCCAGAAATTAGTGATTTGCTGAGACTAGAATTCAGGACTCCCTGTAGGCTCCTAATTTTGATATAGCATATTATCGTATATGTATATTGTATATACATATATATGCACATCTTTTAATGTTTTTTATATATATATAATTTGTAACCAGGTGTCCTGATTATAATTTTAATTTTTAATATGCCAAGATTTTAAAAATAAAATGTTATTGGTATGTACTGTTTTTAATTATATAGGCACTACTAAGTTTGGTTTTTGAAACTTTTATCTTCCTTAATTAAAATTCAAAATGAATACATGTTCACTATAGAAAAACTAGAAAGCAAAGTAACAATAAGTAGTTTGTACCCAGGAATAACCACTATTAAAATTCTTAGTGTTTACTGCTATAGATCTTTACCTAGAGTGTGTTTTGTTTTAATTTAATTAATCTGATTTTTACTTCTTGTTCTAAAGTGGATTTGAGAGGTACATACTATCTTATACTTTAATAATAACTTTCTGGAAAGATGTTTTACATATAGATATAAAAACTTTTAGCACAATTTTGGGTAAATACTATTATAACATTCAAAATTTTATTAATGTAGAAATAAATAGTAAATTTTCAAATATTCAGCATAGTAACTTTAAATGGGCTGTTTTATTTTTTTAAGAAATTAAATTTTGAAAATTAGGTTTGATAGTGAAGAGAAAATTAAATTAGTACCTCTTCTCTATTTTTTAGTGATTAAAAAATTAATTTGGGGAAGTACATGAATATTTTTTGTTTTCTGTGTTGTAACATTAACAACAAAGCATATGGCAAGTACTGAATAAAATGTTTATTATACATTATATAGAACACATTAGAACTCACTTCATAATGTTAATGAAGCTATCAGTTTGGCTAATGTGGTAACTAAGCAACTTTTAGCACCTTATACAGCATATTCTACCTATAATTCAAGATTAATCTCACAATGAGCAATGAATATATGAATTATATTTAGTAAAACAGTTCAAAATACAGGTAATTACTGAAATATAGGACAAAATGTAAACTGGGAATATAATAGATCTATAAAGGAAAAAAGAGGTTCATCATAGATACAATTTCATGTTTTTAATAATAAGAATATTTTATTAATTAGAAACAGTTGTGCTTACAATACAGAAACAAATTATAGTGTTTGTGAGTCACCTATGACTTCACTTTTAAAGAAAAACAAAAACCTGGAATATAATTCATTAGCTAATTTCATTAATATTGATAAAATGCTCTATACATGTATTTACTTTGAAAAGACAGTTTTTGAATAAAAAACAAGTTATCAGACGCATGACTTGAAAAATATATCGATTGTTTTTACTTCAGTTGTTTCAAGAATATATATTTCAGTTGTTACCTCAGTTGTTTCAATATATAAAAATGAAGTGAATTCAGTCTGAGTATCTGACCAATCTACTAAACATTCCCTTTTCCTGGGAGTGGGAGGAAATAACTTTAAAAGACACAGAAATGGATCATATTTTCTGTGACAAACATTAGATTTCACAGAAAAATGTAATGCTCTCATAAAATCAGAAGATATTAGAAAAAATTGTAGGTAAATTCACAAATTACATTAATTATAAAATGTAAAACATAAATAATTTGCTTATTAATATAGTATTTGGGACTTTTGGAAATTTACCAGTAAAAGGATCAGCTGCTGGAGTCAAGTTATCTAAATAAATACAAATTCAGTACTTGCACAGCTAATGAGATTTTTTTATGAGTAGAAAATTCTAAAAACATTAAGTTGTCAAAGATAATAAAAATTTAATATAGCCCACTAGAAGTTTCTGGATATCTGATCTAGTTCGTAATTCTCCAATGTTTATTAGGTCTTTTATCTGAAGCCAGGAGCCCAAAATGGGTTGTGATACTTGTTGGTAAAACTTAGGTATCACCATTACCTGTGTCCGAAAGACAGCGTTAAGAATGGCCAGAAGCCAGGAGATAAAAGGTTACTTCCTTCTTCTATCTTGATGTTGTAAATCTTAAATAGGGCTTAAGATTAAGTAGGTCCACATTATTATGCTACCTGTGCTAGTATTCCAAGGCTTGGGGGTAATAAAAACTGAACCAAGTCAGAGTGTGGCTGGTGATCCCTCATCAGGATTCATGAAAGGAGGGAAAGCAAGGAAAAGGGAATGAAACAGAAAGGTGCAGGGACTGCAGGGATAAGAACTTTGATTTGTAGAGAGACTTGGATTTTTGGGATCAGTCTAGTTGGAGGAGAGCTGATTTGACAAGGGACATCCGGCACCAGGCCGACAGTTTTGCTTCGGAAAGAAAAAGACCCGGGAGTTGTTGACTCTTTGGGGGCTCCCAGCTTCTCAGCCTTCGAAGGAGCTTCGATGAAGGCGGAGAAGAGGCGATCTTGGAGTGCTGAGCTGCTGTGAGGACCCACAGAGGACTGAACTGAAACTCGCATTGGTTGTGGAATTCACTCCACACTGGTTACAGTGACTGATGGTGAAAGGCAAGGGCGTGAACTGGCAGTTTCAGCCTGAATCGCTAAGACTGAGATAAAACCCATGCAGCTCCCTATGGAGCAGAAGCAGGGTTCTATTCTGTTTGGGACACCTGTGAGGGTGTTGACTATTACACTCTTAGTTTTCTCTTCCTATTTGTGAATAAAACCATGTGTTTACCCTTACAACGAGTTTGATCTCTGTGTAACTGCTTGCTGCCCGGTGGGAAGAAACCTCACTGACAAAAAAAAAAAAGGGTCACCCCTTCAACCCGATAACGTATCTACAAGATAATGCATGCTATGTTCATGTAGTGCCCTTTTTGGAGATAAGGACTTTTTTTTTTTTTTGACTCTTGAAGAATGAATAGTACAGTTAACTAGGTAAAGAAAGGGAAAAGGTCATTGCAAGTAGAGGTTACAGAATTTCTAATGGAAAGAATATCCTTTGCACTAGGTGAACCATATGCCATTCAATATAGCATCATATTTTATTTTGTAAAGTACACTGAAAGCTGCTAAATGCTGGATGAAGTGATATCAAACAAGAAAGGCTACTAATTAAGAACTGCTGCAGTACTCTGGTTAAGAAATGATGCAGGTCAGAATTAATGGAATATTGATAGTGACAGAGAAGGGAAGTGATTAGGAGTAACTAAAGAGTGGGGTCCCTGTACTTCTATGGTTTAAAAACTGAACTGAATTGTCAAAACATCTGATGTGATCTAAAATACTGTTGAGAAAAAAAGAAATCTAGATTCTATTATTTAAATACAAGTGGCACCAGGATAGTTAAAGTTCATCCTTGGTTTCTGTATTTATATTGTTGGTTTTTATAAAGCCGTAAGAAAGGCATAGAAGAAAACAGAAGGAAAGTGAAGCTGAGGTTGGAAAAAAAGGAGAAATGTTTTCATGAATACTTGGGATAGCTGGGAACTATTTCCACAAAATACATGATTGCTATGTTAAAACTTCACAAAATGTGATATTGATATTTTACAAAATAAAGTTTATAATAATTTTTTCTCATCTAGATTTTATATAAATTTTAAATGATTAAATAAAACAAAACTGTCATTAATCTCAGAAAAAATAAAGCACTATGAACACATTTTCCTTACCAGAATGGAGTGCATTCCCATGTAAACTCTACTTAGGCAAACTAGACAACACCAGCAGGGAATAAGAATCAGTCCATATACAAGGGGATACTAAAGGGGAAAAAGAAAGTAAAATTAGTAAATAAATTAGATTAAACATAAACAATCAAATGAAAAACAAGTCACGATACTACAAAATTCAAGGAAAACAGAATTATGTGTTCATTTGTTTTTACTCCCTGTTGTATTTCCCAGCACTTAATCCTAAGCAGGGCACATAGCAGACATTCAAGTAACAGCTTTGCATGAATGAACAAAAAGAATGGAATCTGATATTCCCACACTCTTTTCTGTGGAAATTGCATTTCTCTCTATAGTAAAGATTTAATCACTACAGAAGAAAAATGGGTAGGAGATATATTGTTAATGGAAAGCACTTCTGGAATAGTGCCTGAGTTTGATCTTTGCTTCCCTTGGGGGGACCAGGCACTGTCTTCCTCTTATTTCCATCAGTGAATAGTATTTGCAATTTCTATTAACATTTCTCCATATTGTATACAATATCTATGTATTACAATTTGTTTTCTGCTTCTGCCCCTGAAATTTCAAGTGGTAACCTGATTAAGAAAAATTTTGGTGAGGTACTGGGAGCTGAGAAAAGGGGTTAAAAACATAAATGCCAACAACTCTTGAGACCAAGTGAAGAGGTAGCCTTGAGAAAGTCCCTAGTATTTGAGGGAAGGAAAAAATGATGGGTGAGCATGGATGGATGGATAGTAAGTTTGTAAAGGAAGGAAGGAATGAGGCATATTTAAGGTCATTTATGCCTGAAAACTTCAAGTTTTTTAATGAAATTAAAGTCAAAGTGGGTTCAACTCAGAATTCAATATGGCTCAATACCAAGTCAGGCTGAGTCATTACATTAAAACAGTAAATAGAGATAGGGTCAACAGTGTGGGGCTGTGATTGTATGAGCAGATTAAAATATTAAATGAAAGACAGTGCAGGTTGTATCGAAATGCTGAGAATGAAGGCAAGACTGAATAGAAGCAAGAGAATTAGTCAAGTATATATATGAGGGAAGACCACATGCCAGAAAGGTGGTTCAAGCAGAGCAAAGTCTCCATTGAGGAAAGGTGGCTGGCAAGGAGGTTAATGTCATCAGAATAGAGAGACTATAAGTAGAAAGAGACATGAGGCCAGAGCTAACAGATGTGGGGCAGAGTAAGCATAGACTGCAAGACCATTGGGGGAAAATGGACTTACACTGAATCAAATGGAGAGTCATTGCAGGTTTTTGAGCGTAACTGCTAAGATAGCTCCTATGTACAGATTAGACAATCAGGAAACTGGTATATAATAGGTAAGAAATAATAGTGGTTTCTGTCTCTGTAGCAGGTACACAGGTCATTTTAATTTTTCTGTTAAATTTAAAAATAAATGCTAAACAAAGGAAACTAGACAAAAATAACAAACAAGAAAATTTCCTATGCTTTTCCTCTTAAGCCAGAGTTAATGGTAGAAGAAAGGAGAGTTTTTAAGCAGAGACATTGAAACGGAACATTTAACTTAACTCAGTCCATATTTATTCAAATTTACTTTGCTATGTCCAAGTAACAGGAGAGTTAGGAATGTTATCAAGTAGACACAGAGGCTAAGAAAGAAGCTTTAAGTTTGTTTTTTTTTTATGTTCCCTTTGTCCCACTCCAGAGGATGTTTAGACTTCACTGAGATAAGGTGACTACTTGGGGAAAGAATAAATCACTTTTATTTCTACTGACTGGTTGATTTTTTTCAGTACTTTCAACCTTCAGAATGTTTTCCCTAGATAACTTTGTGGAAATGCATTTAAGAACACTTGGTCCAGTTCTGACTACGTAACTTCCATACAGTAGACAAAACGGACTTAAAGTGAAAAACTGTTACCAAAGACAAAAAGGAAACACATATATATATATGTAAGAATAAATTCATTAAGATATAACAATTATAAACATATTCACATCAAACAACAGAACCATAAATAACTGAGGTAAACTAACAAGGAAGGGAGAAATAGTTCTACATGCCAGACTCATCAGCACTAAAAAACTACTTTTCTACTCCAACACTTAGCTGATACTTTAAAATTTCTCCCAGTCTCTTGATTTTGCCTCAAAAGTTCATTGAAACTTGGAACTTTTTTCATGCTATATTATCATCTGAAATGTGAGTCAACACTACAAGAGATTGATTAATATTTTCTTTCATCTGAACATGACTCAAGTTCCCTTGACTTTTAGTTTTACAACACTGCTGTCCATCATACTTTCTTTTTTTTAATGATTATCATCTCACAAACCCACAAACTTAGCCATTTTCCCTTTATCATATATTACAGACACTACTTCAGCACTTTCCAGAGTAGCCTTACAAAAGGTCAGTAAATTTCCTTTTCCTTTAACTGAATGTATTATATTGCTGATTCACTAACACTGAACTCATGGACAACAGAACTACAACTCTGAAGGAATGAATCTTATCAGAGTACTTTTCTTTGTACAGCATATCACAGATACTTGTGATTATGAACACTAGGTATCTCTTCATCACTATGTTTTTTAAGTACCAAAGCCATGAAAAAGCACAAAAATGTGGAGAACCGGCACTAAATGGACAGAAAATAATTTGTTAAATAGTATACAAGCTGAAACAAAAAATGCTTCCTTATTCAGTCATAGCTGAAGTTTGCATAGAAGGTAACTCAAAAATTTTGCCACAGTTCATATATCTGTGAATGTATTGACTTTGGGGTTACAAATCAATTTAGTGAGTAGATGAATTTACAAATAAGAAACCCATGAATGAGAATGTACTGTATGGAAAAATCAAACTACTCTTAAATATCCAGTGATTCAAAGCAGAATTCACAAGTAAATTAGAAAATACAGAAACACACACACACACACACACACACAATACATCAAAAATAATGGAAAGCAGTAAAAGCAACCCTCAGGGAATTTACAGCAGTAGGGGACTATTTAAAGAAAATGAAAGAAAGAAATACCTCAAATCAGTCAGAACTCTTTATCTTAACTCTTTATCTTAAGAACTAGAAAAAGAGAAGGAAATACTTCTCTTAATGTAATACTGACAGAAAGAAGGAAATAGTTAAAATGAAAGAAAAATGACACGGGGGGGGGGGGGAAACACACATGAAACAACAAAATTAAAGCTTATTTTAAAAGATCAACAAAAGTGATAAACTTTTGGCCTGAGAAAGAAAACATGATAGCAGCTTTCTACTCACGAACACCACCAAGTTGACATCATAAAGTCTCTCCTTCCACTGTCATCATGTTTCAGTGTCTCCCAAGGAGCCAGATCAGGTGCAGAAGCTCTTCATTGTAAGCTTAAACTTTGAAACTACCAATGAGAATCTGAGAAGCCACTTTGAGCAATGAGATCCAAACACTAAGCCATCTAGAGATTTTGGACTTGTCACTTATTCTGATACAGGGTAGAGATGCAGTTAAAAATTGTACTGGCACAGAAATACACTGGTGGGTGGAGTCTGAGAGAAAGACATTCCCGGCCTGAGAGAAAATGGGAAGCGAGAAGAGAGGGTGTATAAAAAGGGATATATATATGGAGAGAGGAAATTGAAAAAAAGGAAAAGAAAGAAACGAGAATGGCAGACTAGAGAACAGGCCCATGTGGTCTGAGAGGGGAAGCACCCTGAAAGAGTGAGCTGGAGGTGGCAAGGAGCCATAGTGGGAGAGTGGTCAGCAGATAAATAGCTGATGAGGAGTCAGATGCCAGAATGGCAGGCTGGTGTGACCAGGGCCTGCTGAGTGCAGGCCTGGTAAATGTGGCCAGACACCATCAAAGGCGGTTCTGGGTAAAAGAAGCACCTAGAGCTGCAGCAAGGCAGCATATTTGGGAAACTGATTTGTGCATCAGCAATTGTGGAAGAAATATGAAGAGTCTGGGAGATGTGGAGCAGTGCGGAACGCTGGAGAGAGAAAAAATAAAGAGAAGACATCAGAGAAAGACTGGACTTTGCAGAGTGCCTCTCCCTCAGGTTTGGAAGGGTAAAGGAGAACCATCTTGGACATGTTTTTGGGACTTTGGGACTAAATGGTGACTGGGGTGAGATAACTGTCACTGTGGCTTTGAGGACTTTTTGTTTTCCCTGTTGGATTTCCTTGTTAATAAAATCCCTTGTTAAACTGCATTTTACTGGCAACCACTATGTGTGGGTGGTACGAACCTGAGGGAACGTGACTGGGAAAAACTGCATTTTTAAAAGTGGCCTGTTGGCTAGAGGCTTCTGCCCCTTTATGACCCGATTTCAATTCTATGGTAGAGGTAGATGCCACATACGGCAGTTGGGAGAGTTGTGGAACCAAAGTTGTATTGAGATTCTCAAAGACCCTAGTGCCCATTTAACTAAAAAAAAAAAAAAAAAAAAAAAAAAAAAAAACCTGGTGGCATTAAAGGCACTGAAAGTATATAGCCTAAAGAGAACATTTTGAGCATTATGGGAAAATTGCAGTGCTTGAAATCATGACTAATTGAGGCAGTTGGCAAGAAGAGAGGTTTTGCTTTGTAACCTTTGATGACCATGATTCTGCAGACAAGACTGCCATTCAGAAATACCAAAGTGGACATGACCACAACTGTGTAGTAAGGAAAGCCCTGTCTAAGCAAGAGATGGACAGGGCTTCATGCAATCAAAGAGATGGATAGTGGTTCTGGAAACTTTGGTAGTGGTCATGGAGGTGGTTCTGGTGTTACGTCAACTCTGGTCACGGAAGAAATTTCAGTTGTAGAGGAGGTGTTGGTGGCAGCTGTGGTGTTGGTTGGTATGGTGACAATGGAAATGGATGACAATAGTGGATTTGGTAATGATGGAAGTAGTTTCAAAGGTGTAAGTGACAATGATTTTGGCAATTAAAACAATCAGCTTCAAATGTGGATCCCAAGAAAGAAGGAAATCTTAGAGGCAGAAGCTCTGGTCTGTGTGGTGGTAGAGGCTGACTGTAAGGAAAGTGGGTTAAAATCATTCTATTTTTTGCCTTCTACACAATGAACAGCCCATAACCTGGAAACCTTAGCAAACAACAGAAGGGCCTTGAATTTGCAACAATGTATCTATTGTATGGTTACAGACACTTACCAGTGTGAAAGGGCCTAAGAGGTTCAGCAGAGCTGTTCTGCCTCTCTGCCTGCCTGCCTACTGCCTGTGTATAAGGTCAGGTCTCAGAATGAAAGGCATGTTGATATAATAAAGGTTCCAAGAATCTTCCATTTCCCAGAATCAACAATGAACTTGCCTAGCCTGGCATGGTGGCATGACACCAATACTTTGCAAAATCATGAAACCAAAGAGGCTATGGTGGTTCCAGCAGGAGCTGTATCCACTTTGTGGCAGAGGATTTAAACAATTGCCAGGAAACAGTCTAGCAAGAGAGAAGAAACAGAGAAGTGGCAGGGATGCTACAGGCTACAACAGATTTGTGAACCTAACCAAGCACAGGAGTGGCAGGGCCATGCTGCTACAAATAAGACATGTTTTAGAAAAAACTCAGTCTATGTGAGCAAAAAACTCATGGACTGTATTTGTGACTGTGTAAAGGTTATTTTAATTTCTATTCTATGGAAAGTGTAAAGCATCCAACAAAGGGTTTTAATGTAGATTTTTTTTTAACCCCTGCTGCTGATTGTTAAATGTAATAGTATGATCATTCATGCTGATGTGTCTTTAAAATCATGATAAAAATCATCTATAAAGTATCTACAGGGCCGGACATGGTGGCTCGTGCCTGTAAGCTTCAGCCTATGAAGCAGCCGGGGTTAGGGATCACAGTTCGAGTGCCGCCTGGACCCTGTAGCAAGACCTAATTCCAAAAACATAGTTGGGTGTGGTGGTGAGCGCCTGTAATCCCAGCTGCGTGGGAAGCTGAGGCTGGGATTGCTTGAGTCTGTGGTACCCCGGGCAACGAGAGCCTGCAGTTTCATGGGCAAAAATAGCGAGACAAGGAAGGACGGACGGACGGACGGACGGACGGACGGACGGACGGACGGACGGACGGACGGACGGACGGACGGAAGGAAGGAAGGAAGGAAGGAAGGAAGGAAGGAAGGAAGGAAGGAAGGAAGGAAGGAAGGAAGGAAGGAAGGAAGGAAGGAAGGAAGGAAGGAAGGAAGGAAGGAAGGATCTACAGATAACATTATACTCAATGGTGAAAGACAAAAACCTCCTCCTCCCCAATTTGGAACAAGACCAGAATGTCTACCTCTCACCACTGCCACCTAACACAGTACTCTAAGTTCTAGTTGCCTAAGAACAACTAGGTCAAGAAAAATAAGTGAAAAGACAATGTAAGGGATATGTAAAATTGTCTCTGTTCAAGATGGCATAATCCTGAAAATAAAAAGCAATGAATCCACAAAAAGTCTACTAGAATTAATTAGTTCAACAAAGTTGCAAAGTACAAAATCAACACAAAAAATGATTTATTCTCTTATTTAGCAGCAAAGAACAATTTGAGAGCAAGGAAAAGGAAATTAAGAAAGCAACTGAACTTGTAACATCCAAAACAATAAACACATAGAAATAAATTTAACCAAATAGTTTAAAGAATGGTACACTGAAAATCCCAAAATATTACCAACATTACCAACATTCAAATTAAAGATCCAAATAACTGGAAAGACAGCCATGTTCAGGGATTGGAAGACTTAATATTGTTAAGATGGAAAAACAACACAAAATGATCTACAGATTCAAAGTAAACACTATCAAAGTTCTGGGCCGGGCACGGTGGCTCGTGCCTATAAGCTTCACTCTATGAAGCGGCCGGGACTAGGGATTGCGGTTTGAGTCCCGCCTGGGGCCTGTAGTGAGACCTAGTTCCAAAAAGAAAATAGCTGGGCGTGGTGGCGTGCACTTGTAATCCCAGCTATCTGGGAAGCTGAGGCTGGGGATTGCTTGAGTCTGTGGTACCCTGGGCATGAGAGCCTGCAGTTCCATGGGCAAAAATCGAGACCTAGTCTCAAAAAAAAACAACAAAAAAACCACAGTCAAAGTTATCCCTTTTTGTAGACATGGAAAAGTTCCTTAAATCATATGGAAACCCAAGAAACCCTGAATAGCCAAAACACTACTGAAATTTAAGAATAGTATTGGAGAACTCACACCTTCCAATTCCAAAACCTACACAATCTTACAGTAGTCAAAACAGTGTGGTATAGGCATAAGGATAGATTATAAATCAATGCAGCAGAATTTAAGAGTCAAAAAAGAAATTCATATATCTATGGTTAACTGATTTTCAACAAGGATGTCAGAATCTCAGTGGGGAAGAATAGTTGTTTCAACACATAATGCTGCAATATCTGCTTATCTATATGCAACAACAACAAGAACAGAGAGAAGAAAGGAAGGGTGAAAGGTAGAAAGGAAGAAAGGCAGGGAGGGAAGGAAAGGAAGAGGGTTCATCCCCACACATCATACAAGTAGATCATATATAAGAGCTAAAGCCATAAAAAGTTTAGGGGAAAAAATCAATTTTTATTGTCATGGATTAGCAACAGAATCTTAGATATGTAATACCAAAAAAATATATATATGTACATACAGTGCTAAAAGAAAAAAAACTGTTACATCAAAATTACAAACTGTACAACAAATGATATTATCAAGAAAGTGAAAAGATAACAACCTATCAGAATAGCAGTAAAAGTCTCCTAAAAAGTCAAGACTGAACAAGATTTGCTCCCTTGACCTAATCCCTCTGATTTCATCTGAGCAATCCAGCAATGGCTTTCTCACTGTCCTTTGTATCTAGAGCAAGTTTACTTAACATAGACACAGCTTGTTCTCTTCAAGAACTTATTTAAATGTATCTGTGACACACTCCAAGACAACCTTATTGATTGGTTATAAACTAAAACCCTCCTTCCCTTGACTTCCTATGCACCTTTTGAGCTTGATTTTTCTTAGTAACCATTCTTTTGACATTGACTACATTTGCATTAGAACATATGTACATATTTTATATACATTTGAGATAATATAATTTCTTTTAATTATTGTCTAAGCCCTTCCTCAAGACTATAAGTTCCATCGGACAGCAACCTAACAGTTTTATTCCCTATTATATTACTAATAACTATAACAGTTTCTGGCACACAGCAGTAAGACAACAATTATCTGTTTAATGAAGTAAACATGTCTTCCACCATCAAAGATACTGACCCAACAGCATCACAGGCATCATAACTTGGAATCAAAGGTCAAAAAAAAAAAAATCATCGTTCAGTTCCTGCCTTCAAAAATTCTCCTTGAATTCTAAGAGTATCTGGAATCTCCCATAAATAACTGCAATCTGAAAATCCAGTAAACTAGAAAAGTTTATATAAAAGTTTATATTTTTAACAATATTAAAAGTTCTGAAGGAATATGAAAATATTTCATTCATTAAAACTGTTTTCTAGGTGGCCGGGCACAGTGGCTCGTGCCTGTAAGCTTCAGCCTATGAAGTGGCCGGGGCTAGGGATCGCGGTTTGAGTCCCGCCTGAGACCTAGTTCCAAAAAAATAACTGGGCGTGGTGGCGCGTGCCTGTAATCCCAGCTACCTCGTACGCTGAGGCTGGGGATTGCTTGAGTCTGTGGTACCCCAGGCAATGAGAGCCTGCGGTTCCATGGGCAAAAATAGCGAGACCTAGTCTAAAAAAAAAGCAAAAAAAAAAAACAAAACAAAACCAACTGTTTTCTAGGAACCAGGCATGGTGGCACGTGCCTGTATGCTTCAGCCTATAAAGCAGCTGGGGCTAAGGATCACTATTCAAGTCCACCTGGGGCAACATAGCCAGACCTAGTTGCAAAAAATAGCTGGGCATGGTGGTGCGTGCCTGTAATCCCAGCTACCTGGAAAGCTGAGGCTGGTTGAGTCTGTGGTGCCCAGGCAACATGAGCCTGTGGTTCCACAAGCAAAAATAGCGAGACCTAGTCTCAAAAAAAAAAAAAAAACTTTTCTAGGAATTTTTTTACTGATAGGAAAAAAATGTGACATAATGTATTTGTCAGGGTTCTCCAGAGAATGTATATATACAAACACAGAAACACATAATGTATGCATGCATAGAGACAGGTTGTTCATGGTAAGGAATTGGCTTTTTTAAGGATTGCGACAAGTCCAAATCTACAAAGCAGGCAGGAGACCATGGGAAGAGCTAATGTGGTTCAAAAGCCCAAAAACTATAGCCTGGTAGGATATTCTCTCCCTTCAGGATTTCCTTAAGTCTTTGACTGATGAGAAAAAAATCCCACCACATTATGGAAGGTAATGTATTAATTTAATGTTAAATGTAAGTCTTCACAAAAACATCTAGAACAGCATTTGACAAAAAAGTCTAGGTACTCCAGCCTAGCAAAGCGGACACATAAAATTAATCATCACTCATAATACTGAAAGTGGGTGAAAGAGAGACTTTCTGTCTTTAACTGAACTGTTTACCCCTATCTGCTTGCTTCTTTCTCCAAAGCAGGCTACACACTCTTCATTAGCATTTTCACTGATCACCTTTACCATTGATATGCAAAAGCCAGCCAACTGCTCTCTGCTTTCAGCTCCAAAAACTGCAGAAAAGAAAAACTTTAAAACACAGTTTAAACTTTCCACTCGTGGGTCCTTACCACCATCCCCAGCCTTCTCA